>JAECUM010047167.1:0-19932 GCA_016617855.1 Megalonaias nervosa
ACCTAATCTATGCGATGATTCCAAATTTATCATATTTCTACGAGTCTGGGCATTCTGCATTAGAGGGCATACAGACAAGTGAACAGGGTTTTGCCAGGATGGTCTGTTTGATGTGTCTTGACATTGCACTACATTCCATTGTCTTGACACCTTTACTGATATGATTAAGATCATGCAGCAGCTGTTCTTGGAGTTGTATGTTGTTGTCCTCATCTGATGTGTGGAATGTTGCATCATCTGCAGTGTGTTCTTAGTATACAATGGTAGAACATTAAACAGCAGATCTGTTGCTTGTATAGGTGCTAAAAAAAAATTAAACCTGAACATTTTTAATTTTAGTAACAGAATACTGTGATTAACCAAGTGAGATGCTTTTCTTAAATAGAACAGTAATACATTGATAATCTTTCATTTACCTATTTCAAGATACATGTACTAAGAATTAGTCAAGTTTGTTAAAAGCATTTTTGAGAGTGAGTGTAAGTTTCTAAAACTCCTGGTTGAATTTTAGATAGCAAATTATGTATTGATAGTTTAGTGTTTTCTCCAGGGTGCTTGATTGTGTGCCCTACCCCCCTCCTAATTTTGAGTTCTCCCCCCCCCTGCCCTGTGACATTTTTGAGTGCCAGAAATCACATACAGCTAATTTGTCCCAAGTGTAACTGTAGCTGTAATATTTATTAATAGTAATAACTTGCAGTAGGATCATGTGAGTGTTAGGCTTTGAATCAAATGCCATTATCATGTGTTTATTGAGCTTTCATTTATTATCAAGTTATACTAACTGCACATGGAAAACTTGGACCCATGTTTAATGAGTATGGAATGGGAGAAAATTAGATACCGTCTTATAAATTGTTCATTCAAAATTTTTGAGTGGGTTTTTGTGGTCACATTACTAGGATTATTACACTTTAACGTTTTCTGCAGCAAGATTGGTAAAGAATTCAGTAGATTTTATATTTCTTTGCTATTGTAATTTGTTACCTATTTCTTGTTGAAAAGGTTTGTTTTGGTACTGTAAGGTTGGTACAGTATGTTGGAAACCTTTTTCAAAATTCATTTGTAGTATTGATACATAGGTCTAGGAAATTGTTTAGAAGTGTTCTTTGCTTTTCAAATAAACTAATTACATCCTCCATTAATTGGGTGTGAGGCTGGGGTTGAATCTTTACAATTATGTTTATTTCTCATTTTGATTGCAATATTTATATCCTCATTACACAACTATGGTCAAAGTCTTTGTGTAATGCTGTATTATTTTCATAAATTTTGAAATTAGTGTATATTTAATAGTCCAGTTTTAAAGTTCAATTTACAAGATTAAATTTGGGGGCCCCAGGTTGCTGAATAGTCTAAGATGCTTTGCTCTTATTTGTTAAATGGTGCATTTCAAGACTTGTGGAAATAATTTATTCCATGTGTCATCCATAGTGGTAATATTATCAAACCAGTCATTCAGGGATCCAGAAACCTTCTCAGGATCCTTGCAGGAAAGATTAGGGTCAAACTTGTTTGCACATCTGTATTTAATGGAAACTTTTGCATTAGAGTTACTGTCAGATTGTTGTCTTTGTTTTCTGACAATTGATATAGGATGGTGGTCACTAAGCTCTACATAGATACTGTTACAGGGTCTTTCTGTAGGGTGTATAGTCTTGTTCATATTTGTTGTCCACATGTTTGAAATGAATCGTTTTGTCCTACATGAAGATTTGACACCAACTGAAGGGGTCAAGTTCTGGTGACCTATGTTATTGCCATCAGTGCTAATTTTATCAGACAATCAGATAAAGTCTCTTATCTTCATGTTTGGGAGACTGAGCAGTATGGCTGGAGAGAAACTGTTTGCCAAATGATTTGATTACCTTCAGATTTCTCTAATCTGCATTTCCATTGGTTAATTAAAGATCATCAGAACATGAGCCCTAAGCAGTCACCATCAGATCCTCACTAAGGACAGTGGAGATCTGATTTTAATCAGGTTGCAACATAAGTATATTTTTATGGTTTTTTTTTTTTTAAATTGGTGACTGCTAAACCTGTTTGTGGGTAAAATCTGAGTTTGATCCAAATGTCACTTCCTGTTGTACTGGAACTCTCAAGATCATGTATCACATTATTATTGTGGAAGAAAACAGATTTGATTTTATTTCTGGAGCCCATGTTGGAATTGATAATAGGAATCAATTTTTTTACAGAGTTTTTTGTTATCTGTTCTTCGTTATGGTTTTAAAAATTTTCATTTGCATATATTTCCTAAACCCCTTGATAGATTGACATCATACCTTACATTTAAAAAAAACATTATGAAACTAAGACAATTAATTCAGCAACATGCTCATTGACCTTAGAATATTTAGTCTGAAATTATAGACCTATGTCACCTTTATCATTCCTATCCTATGTGTGTGTTTGAAAAGGTTGTGACCAAATTTTTTAAAAAAATGAGTTAAATCTGTAAAAGTTGTGCAGGACAGGTAAAAGTTCAATTTACTTGCTCAGCAAATTGTTCCTTGGAGAATTTGTCAAAGCTTCATGATTATACCTTTAACCTTGAACCTTCGATCAAATAGTACATATAGTACTCGTTCCATTGTATTTCTCTTGCAGGCAACATTTCACCACCAGCTTATGTGTTCTGATATCTGTGTTGTGACCCTCATCAGATGATCTCCAGGTAACCATGGCAGCCAGGCGGAATAATCGTGGCAAAAGCTCCAAACCCAGCGATGCACAGTCTAGATTTTCTATCCCGCTCAAGAAGAGAGTGGATGAGCCTCTTGAAACTGAGGATAATAATGTCAGCGTTTTGAACTTATCAGAGGGTTGTGAAGAAGAGAAAGTTCGTGTGATTCTGGATGTTAACTCCAATAAAAAGTCATCAAAAACGTCTTATTCAGGAGCCACAGATCTGTCTAGTCCCAGTATGTTGTCTCATTTCTCTTCTGTTAATCATTCCAAAGACAAGCCTGTTGATTACTGTGGTAACCATTCCATTGAAGGTCATCCAGGTCAAAATTATGACACAAAAGACATTTCATTGGCATGTAATCAGCAGATAGAGGTAAAACCTCATGTCTCATATGATACTCATTCCATGCTTCGTCCACATCACCATAGCAACCATTCCATGGACAGGAGTCCAAATCACCATAGTATCTACTCAGTTGATAAACTCGTTAGTCATGAAGATACAAATAGTACCAAGGATGTTCAGGGCAATAGTAATGGACACAATGATGACTTGTTTTATTCTAAAGGTATCAAGAGACAGAATGGCATTAAGAGATGGGATGAAGATGTTTTGAGAGTACAGAGCAATGGTGAAGAATTAAAACTAACAAGTTCACATGCTTCTGTGAAAATGAATCAGAAGACCAAAGAGGGTCACTTGCATTCTCCAAGAAATAGATGCCAACCAATAAAAACATTTGATGACCCTGAACGTCAGACAAGAAAATCTCCATTTTTTAAATTGGAAGAAACTATTACAGCTTGTAATTCACAAGGAAAGTCATTATCTGGTGTAGACTCTACAGGTTTATTAATGATGCTATCTGACAGCCATGTTTATAGGGAAGACCCAATAGATGAATCACATCAAACCAGCGATGGTAATGTGAGCCCTCCATGTGACAAAAATAACATTACAGATGACAGACAGCTACCAAAGTGTGGAGGAAAGGAGAAAAAGCGAGCTCCTGTGAGGGAAATATACATTTGCTCAATATGTGAGAAGGAATTTCGACAAAGTGGGAATTTTCATAACCATATGAAATCACACAGAGAGTCTCTTCATTATTGTAAGTGTGGAAATTGTGGGTCAATGTTTGACAGTGATGAAAAGCTGCTTCAGCATATGCAGAAAGAGCACACAGGGTCAAACCCTTATAAATGTGAACGTTGTGACCGTAAATTCAGTCAGCTTAATAATTTACGCAGACATGTGCGTGGTCATCGAGACAAAATATTTATGTGTAAACTTTGTGACCGAAAATTTGGTGAAGACTTTTATTTGGACATGCATATGGGCATACATACTGGTCATAGGACATACAGCTGTGGAGTGTGCACTAGAAAATTCACATCAAATAGCGATCTTAAAAAACATGTAAACACTCATCCCATGTCAGAACTCCATGTTTGTGATGTTTGTAAGAAGGGGTTCAGCAAAGCATGTGTTCTTCGGCAGCACAAGAAAATACACACTGGAAAACGTCCGTACAAATGTGAACAATGCAATAAAACTTATATCCATCGACATCATCTCAATATGCACATGAGGTCTCATACAGAATCAAAACCGTTCGCTTGCAAGACATGCGGGAAGGAATTTTCTCAGACTAGTCATTTAAACAAGCATCAACGACAACATTTGGTAGAGGCCAAATCATCCGATTCCAGTCCTGAGGAATCTAATGGTCGAGAAGAAAAGGTGATAAACACTTTGGGGAATAATAGTATTCCAGACGAATTGAATGGTGTACAAAGTAACTTGCAGCAAAAGCCAAAAGCTAAACCTGTCCGGAAAAGGTCCAGAGGTCCAAGAAAGAAGGCAGTTTCAACTGCTTCCTCTGCATATTTGCATCATGCCTCACAGATTTCTGATGCAAAACCATTCCAGTCTGATTCTTCAGATCCTGGTATGTTTGGACCATTATCAAATGAGGCAACTCAGAATGTGATGAAACAGATGATGAACTTTCCACTACCAGGTCACCCAACCCACCAGAACCCAATGTATATGGCTTTTGCTCCAGCTTTCATGGCAGCTTATTGTATGAACTTGTATATGAGGAATTATCAGTCTCACAGTGGAAAGGGTTCAAAAAATGATTATGCACAGGATGTGTCTCTTCTGAACAGAAACCCATTTTCTTATGAAAGTCCCAGGCCATTGTCCCATACCAGAGATTCTAGTCCTACAGTCAATTCAGCCAGAAACACACCAGTTTCATCTGCCTCCAGCTATAAAGATCATAATCAGTATTTTCATAACAGCACCTTCGCAAAACCTGTTGAGTTTTTAAACTATAATATGCCTATCCCAGTAAATGGACCTTTTGACTTTCCTTCATCTACAAAACAAAGGAGAAGCAAATATGGTTCCGTTGGTGAAAATGATATGGAAGATTTGTCTAGTAGAGGAAGCCATGGAAGCAGCTCCCCCTATGCTACCAGTAGTGTGTCATCGCAACCAGATACTTTGTCTCATAGCCGTGAGTCTAGTCCCATTGATCATTTAGAATCGGCATCTAACTCCATCATGAAGCCTCCTAGAGAAGATCAGAGTAAACTTGATATGCTTCCACTGGAACAGTTAGGCATGATAACAACTCAAAGCAACAGTGAACATCCGCTGCTACACCCATTGAGCTGCTCTATACACAGTGTGATCAAGATGAAAAATAATGACTCAAAATGTGACAAACCAGTCAGGATCAGTAGTCGCACAAATAGTTTTCCAGATGACTGCTCAAACCAGCAGCAGAGAAAGAGGCTAAGGAATGAAACTCACTACAGCAGTAACATGGATTTTGAAATGAGAAAAATGTTGAATAGTCCAGACCTATCAAGGAGCACAGCTGTGGAAGATAGAAAACTTGAAAACTATAGAAAGATGAAAGTGAAGGATGAAAATTTAGATGAGCTGAAAGAAGAGGCATATGCAGAAGAAGAGAAGCAAGTTGAAGATAATACCTCTCAGCTAGAGGAGATTTCTTGCCTCAAACAACAGATTGAGGAGGTCAGGGAGATGATCCAACATGAAATTCAAAAAGAAACCATAGATGCAATGATTGATATTGAAGAGGAGGAGGAGGAGGAGGAGGGGAGACTGATGATCGTGGAGCAGGACACTGAAATACAAGCACATGACAGCAAAACTTTTGTTGCAGAGAATGCTGAATTAGAGAAAAGATATTCAGTTGCCTGTCAGAATGAGAAGATTTTTTCACAAAGGATGCAGCATGATTGGAAAAATACATTCAGAAGAGATACTTTGCAAGGAACACAGATTGGATCCATCTGCTGCAACAAGTCAGTTGTCAGTGGAGAGTGCATTCATGGAACTTATGAAGAAAAAGCAAAGCAACCAGTTTCTGCCAATCTTAGATGGGACAGCACTGTGGAGACTTCCAGGAGTTATAATGCAGTGCAGACAAATGGTCCATTTGATATCTTGCGACCAACAGCAACTTTACCTTTTCAAAGAGTAGTTAATGATCTTGATTTCAATGACAGCTCCGAGATAGTTCTTGACATGTCCATGAAACATTCACCAGCAGAGAAACAGCAAATACATAGGAAGCAAATGGGAGATGAAAAATCTGCATGCCCAGCATGTCTAGCCCCTATGGACACGGACTCCGACCTTTTCGAACATCTGGCTGCCAGCATGCAGTGTTATCAATTGTATATTGCGAAGAAACTGCGTGAGTCAGCATCAAGTCCCTCAGAAGAAACTGTCCTGAAACTTGCAAAGAAATATGCATGTCAGGGAATGAGAGATGAGGGGATTTATGTTAGTCAAAAACCTCTTGAAGAGCCAATTGACTTGACTGAAAAAGCCTCTTCTAAGATAAAGTCTAGAACTGTTGAGAACTTATCAGATCATAATGAAAGTAAGTACCATTTATTTTGCAAATGTTGCAAAGAACCCATGTTGAATGAAGTGGCACTCTCACTTCACTTGTCTAAAAATCCAAGATGTTTTCATAGTCACTACTTGGGCCGTAGTCCTGTCTCGTTACGTAAGATTGACAATGACTTTAGTGCAGATTCAGGTACAGTGAGACAGATAATGGAACCTCTCAGTGGCGGAACTTCAGAACCAACCACAGAGAGAGGTAAGAAAGCAAGCTTAAAATGTGACGTGATAGTAAGTCAAACCTTCAAAGGAAGTCAGCCACATGTTCCCGTCTATAGTCAACATCATCTACCAGGCTGGCATTACATGCCTATCATGGCTCATCATAATCAGTCTATAGCTTCTAGTCAGCCTCACTTCTATTTATTGCAACAGGAAGCTCTGTATCCAGTTTATTCAGGAGGAACTTTACCTCAGGAGCAGGATCACTCTTTTCCGCTTGCCCTTGTTAAAAAGGAGACATCATCGGTAGACCCCATTTCCTCTCCAAGAAACTGTGTACGTATACCTATTGAAGAAAAGATGGGAGAGGAGATAAGGAAATCTGTGCCAGCCTCTGAAGCCAGGTTTTGCTGTGGAATCTGTTATAAAACCTTCACTACATCCAGTGATCTTGAAGCTCACCAAAATGAGCATGTCCCACAAAAGGATGGTTACTACACATGTGAGTTCTGTGATAGTATATTTTCCAGACCATATGATTTCCAGTGTCACATGCTGACCCATAAAGATGCTTATGGAATGCATCAGTATAATGATACAACAGAAGAGACTAGGTCACTGAGCAGTAGAAAGAGTATTGAGCAAGGGCAACCATATTTAAACTTTTCCGACGTCAAGAATGGCATTAATGACCAGTATAAATGTCATATCTGTGGAGAGGTATTTGAACAGGTCAAGTTTTACCGTGACCATATGGAAACACACACTGGTGAGAAACCATACAGATGTCCTGTGTGCAGTAGGGGCTTCACATACAAACACAACTTAAACCGACACCTTATGTCCCATAATGCTAAGACATTCTCGTGCAGTGTGTGTGATCGAGGGTTTAAAGAAAATTTCTACCTGCAGATGCATATGAAAGTTCATGCTGAAGTGAAGAACCGTCGCTGCGAGATCTGTGGTCAGCACATCCCAAAGTCGGATCTATGGCAACACATAATTGCTCATCTTGGCACCTCGGATCAGAACCCAACATATGATCAGATTGGTGAGCGAGTAAAGGAGATCTTGAAGGAACAGAAATTTAGTGGGGACAATATCTCCCTCTCAGCTATCAATGAACATTTAAAAAAATATTTGCCAGTAAGTGAAGGCTTATGGACTCTAGATGACCTAATGGCACTAACAGCAGAATTCAAAGACTTTCAAGCAGGGAAAGAAAAAGAGGATGAAGGTGCTAATAGTGAAGCCAAGTTTTCTTCCATTTCTAATGGTAGCGTTCGCTCCAATAACAATGAGAGCAAGCGTGGGTGTCATAACCAACCCAAAGGCAAAAGAAGTCAAAAGAAAGTTGAACAAGTGTGTCCAATTTGCAACCATGTGTTCAAAACAAAACGTGAGTTTGGTAATCATCTTGGTGTGCACAATGGTGAGAGAACACATATTTGTAAATTGTGTGGGAAAGGTTTCAAGAAGAGTTGCATTCTAAGGCAGCATGAAAAGATTCATTCAAGTGACCGTCCATTTAAATGCGAGGTTTGTGGTGCATATTTTCTTCACCACCATCACCTTCAGATTCACTCCCATGTTCATAATGGAAACAAGCCATATAAGTGCCATATTTGTGGTGTAGGATTCAAGCACAGCAGCAATTTGCCAAAGCACTTGGAAATGCACAAGCTGGATTCAAGGAATCAGTCTGACAATCAGTCCAAAGAAATCCGAGATTCCAAAAGCACTAAAGCTGAGATTGAATCTTTCAAAATCATGACTGATAAACATTCAAGAAAGAAAGACATACCAAAAATGACTGCAGAAAACAAGTCACTGGAGTCAGGTATAAACCATTTTGAGGTGGCTAGTAAAGGAAATGTGAATTCAGAACAGGTCAGCACTGAAGAATCAATGGAGACCCAGTCAAGAGCAAGACAAAATGTTGAAGATGAAGATGATTGCGAATCTGAAAAAGCAAAACGTCGTCCAGTACTTTGTAATGGTGATATTACCAAAGAGGCTCTGGGTCTTCCAAAAAGAACATTTTTGGTCAGAAGAAAAAAATAATTCTGTTTGCAAAGAATTGCCTCAGTACCAAACCCTATTCTAGTCTGAAGCCAGAAATTGGGTCCAAGATCTCATTGTGTCATATATTGTTTTTCTTGGAAAAGAAGGACTTGTATTTAAATACTTTATATGGTGGTTTGATTTTTCTTGTAAAAATGATTTGTATATTTTGTTTTTGTTTTCATTTATTTCTGTTTTGAAACAAAAAATATTCCTTGGATACCATCATATTCAGTATGCTTTAAATATGTTATTTAGCATTTTTGTTTTTACAGGCAATATCTGCAATTTTTGGTGAGGAGAATTAGTAACTGATTTAAGATATTGATATTTTTATGATTTAGTTTTCAGTTGATTTTACAACTTCAAATGTACATTCATCATCATTGATTCATGGGCATATTCACAGACATGCAATAATTCAATTAAAATCAAAACTTTTTAATTCCAGATTTACTTTTCTTGAGAAAAAAAATCAGTCCACCAATTTATGGGTCACATTTTCTTAGTGTTACTAATGACAGGAATGTTAATATTTTTTGTTTAATAAGACAGGACCAAAGAATCACCATTAGTTTATACACTTACAAAATTTATGCTATTTTGTTGTATTCAAGAAATTTGCACTGTTTTGAATAATTGGATTTCCAAGGAATCGGTTTTTCCTTGATGCTGTACATGTTGTTATAGGATGACGGAAAGATGCAGACTATGATTTCAGACAGTAATATTGAAAGTCTATGAAATTTTTTAATGAAATCTTCCATGGTGAAAAATTTTGATGGCGATAACCATATACAATTGGTGCATCAGCCGTTAGTATTTTATAATGTATCCAAGCAGATTTCTCAGTTTTGCTTGTACAGTACTCACTTTAATACCCTCCGTGCGAATGTACGACCTTATAGTAAGAATGCCTTATAATGTTGTATGTTGTAGATATAACTGAACTACAGTACCTTTGGATGAAGTGGGATCCATAACCACACCCACCATGTAACAAAAACTGTGTGACAATGAAGTTCTTTATAGTAATGGAGTCCAGTTTGCTTGTCAAAACCCGAAATTGTGTTGAGTGTAAGCTCCTAATTTAGGCAGCAAAAAATATTGAAGAAATTGGTTTTGTTCCAGTCTCTGTATATATAGGAAGTATACTTTTTTTAAAAAGTTTACTCCAGGTGCAATATAACAGTGTGTTCAACAATGATCGTTCTTTTGTCATCTTCAGCTTGGCCATAAAATATAATGTTATTAATGATAATTATGTAAACAAAAAAAAATTGAGTTGTTACCTCATGTGAGTTCATACTATTACCCTGCATCCGGGTATGTGTTGTGCATAATCCATAATGTGTATTCCATCAACATTTTGCTGTTTTAAGCTTTTAAAGAAAGGCAGCAACACTGGACCAGTTTAAACAAGAGAGCATCCTAACTTGAAGAGCTTTCAAGTTTTGATAAATGATGCATATCTGATGTCAAATATTACAAAAATTAAAAACTTTTAATGACTTCTCAGGCACAGGACATTACAAATGGACCATTTGATATCATTCTGGCATGAAGACCTTCTTGTTTGTACAGTGTATTCTAATCTGCTGTCCGGTATGGACACCTGCTAAAACAGAAAAACCTCTAAACAACTCCATCTACTATTTAAAGAAATGAGTAGTATTTGGCCAACTGTGACAGAAAGCAGCCTTGCTTATTAGTGAACAATTGTTGTCCTTGGGCTGAAACTCTTTCCATGTGCTTTAGCAAAGATTGAACTGTTTAATGTCCCAATTTTGTAAAAATCTTCATCTGCTCTTGAAATAGGCTACTAGGCAGATGGAGTCAGTCAGCAAATTATGCTACCAACAAGAATATCATGTTTTGCATATTTGTGAAAGGTTAGAAATTTATTGGATATGGTCACTGATCAGAATGTGCAGATTCAATTATGAGCATCAGTTACATTTTTGTGAATATTAAACTATGCATTATTTTCAGTATTTTGTGTCAGATGTCAAAGCAATCAATAGTGTTTGCATACACATCAGTTTGAAGGTGTTCAGGCCAAAATAAATAATATGGATGGTTCTGGTGATGGTGTGATTGAAAATAGGGTGAAGGGCTTGTACAGATGATTTGTTTTATTATTTTTTAAATGCAATTTGTGTTAATTCATGTAATATTTTCTAATCTTAAATTAATAGTTTTAATGTTAAAATGGGGTACGGTGATTACACTATATATATTTTTTCTTTAATTTTTATGTTTGAATACATGGTAACAAAACAAAGGGTTGTCGTCATTAAGATAAGGTTGGTCAGGCTACCATAACTATACATTTGTTTCTTTGGCCAAAATTTATAATGTTAAAAACCTGATGAAATATATTTTATTATGCTCAACATTATGTTTAACTTGATGGTAATTGACCGGAAGAGTTTATGGAATGACCTGTTGTCCATCTCTGCCCATCAGCAAGACTTTGGTATCACTACTACTAAACTACGTGGAAGATTGCCATGAAATTTTGAAAATCTTATTGTCTGTCCTCCTGACTGGAGGGTTATATCAACATTGGGTTTCATTGAAGACACGTCATATGAATTCTGCTTGATCCAAAATGAAAATGGTTCCAACCAGACATCTATTATGGCCACCTCAGCTTTGATCTGGAAGTTCCTCTGATTACTATTCCTGAATAATGTCAGCATGAAGTTTTCATCAAAAAACTTATGATGTCTGCTTGGTCATAAATGAAAATGTTGCAGATCTTACATCCAGTATTGCTGCCATGGTGAATAATCAGAGGTAGTGTCAGCACCCATCAGTAAAGACAAAATAAATAATCTTATCTTGAATTATTTGAAATTATTTTTAGACAGTTGAACACCAGTTCCATCAAGAGACTCTTGTTTATTTGTTGAGAGGCGAGGCTGATTGGCATAATGTTTTGTTGAAGTAAAGTTGTAAGTACATTGTTTATGTGGATTTGTGTTGAAGTTGTAAGCCTGTCATATTGATGATATTGCAGTTGCTTAATGTTGGGGATATATTCCTAGGAGGTTGTGAAGAGATTGCAATACTTTGATGTTGTTTTTACATATGATCAGATTCTCAGATGAACTAAAACTGCTGATATTTCCTGCCAATTCCCTCAGTCAAAAGTAGGTCATTGTGACTCTTCCCTACTCTTTTTGGCTGCATTAACTTTGTAATTAGCTTAGTTTCTCGATGTCCTCTGCCTTGTCCTTTAATATTGGATGAACGCAGACTCAGTGTAATGCAGCTGTGAGACATTGATGAGACCTGGGTGCAGGCAACTTGAGCAAAATAAATTTATCGTGTGAAACCCCAAAATTGACCAAAAAAAAAACAGAGCTTTGAAATCTGGTCATACTGTCATTGGCAGTTTTCTTGTTATTCAACATAGATAACCTTCAGGTGGAGTCTTTTTTTCATCGTATATTTATGTTTGTACCATTATCAGACTCGTTTGAAACATAAATGTGGTGTGAATATCATCGTTGTTGGTATCTTTGATACAGCTTTAAGTTATCTTCATCATCATCACCTTCAGTATCATCATCAACAATGTAACATGGTGCATTCATTTAGATACACAATCGCATTTACATATATTTTGGATATAACTTTTATAGCAATAAAATATTTCGTTGATTTTTAGCAAAACGTTACAATGAAATCTAGTCACAAACTTTGGTGTCACAAATAGCGTCCAGGTTCACTTGTCAATGCCATGTGTGAATTTAAGTGGCTAATTACTGTGTATATATCTAATTATTTTTTTCTTTTGACTCATTTACGTTATTTTGATAATATTTGTAATATTTTGTAAACAGATATCCTGGTTTACTTTAGTTTATTAGTTTTGCTTAGTATATTCATATTTTTAGTCATTATGGTTGAGTTGTATGTTCCCAAATTAATGAAATGGCAGTTTCATAACAGTAGCTCTCAGAAATCATTGCCTGGCAACAACTTACAGTTCTTGATGAAGAGAATTAAAGTTTATTTCAGTCATAATATAATGCATTGAAGGTAATCCCATTAAAAAAAAAACGGTTTTTATTTCTATTTTTATAAATATTTATGAAAATTTTTCATCAAATATCTTGCTATTATTTATTTTGTTGTCACCACTGAGGTCAAATTAATACATAATTTCTTGAATTCCACCCAGCAGTTTACATGTGGTGGCAGTCAGGGTATCACTGTATTCCCTAAGTCGTTTAAAAAAATAGTTTAGATAAAAATAAAATCTTCTGCAGTACTATAACTAAAGTAAATTTTGATTTGATTTGTATTGTAACTAAACATTCAGGCTTTCACACAGTGTGCAGTAGTTTACCTTTATTCCTTTGCGTGGGTAGCTCAGTTGGTACAGTTTCTGACCTGTATTCCAAGGGTAACAGGTTTGATACCCGGGGCTGTTTCTGTGTGCTCTTGGCAAAAGTACTCGACTCCAATTTCCTTTGTCTAATATAGTCACAGTGTGTTAAAATAATGCTGTTAAAACCAGCAGCCAAAGTTTATTTTTTATTCCATGGAATACTTACTAGCAAATTGGTTGACATTATATACTTCATGTTCTGCAGGAGACACACCTAGTATACCAAATTAAAAATAAAATAGCTAATCTGGGGAGGGGGGCAGGGTGAACCAAGACTGGAGGAGTCCACAGCATCATGTATTGTTAAAATGACAGTAACAAAATATATCTAATATTCTATACATTTTTCTCCTCCAACTTTGTCGGTTTTACACTACCTGATACTGTTACATCCATGTTGTACATTCTTTGGTGTAGCTGTTGTTTTTTTTTCTGCACTTCTGTACATAGGCTATGAAAGAAGAGGGTTTGCTATAATATGTTAATGTCTGAACCTTGTATGACAGACCAATGTGTGAATTTCTCATTAGAGAGAACAAAAATTTGCATTATGTAATTAAATCAAATTTAGATGAAATGCGAGAAAATTAATATTTTGATTGTTTCTTTATTTGGCAAAATTGTTTGCAGTCTTGATATTGTTAGATGAATAATAGTTGTGTAGGGATCCATGGTATTTTCACTATGTATTTTAAATACATTTCTCACTGTAATACAGTTTATGGGTTTGATAATTGGAACAGATTGACTTATTTTCCCTGATTCCTTCTTGAGAAGAAAATGAATTAAAGAAAAAGAAAATAAACGTTAACTGTTTAGCATAAACTCCAGCAGGGCTCATTAAGCTGAACAGGTTTGAACTATTTACAGTGAACTTTGGATATAACAAACCTCAAGGGACTCCAAAAAATTGTAAGGTTGTATCTGATTTTCTTAAAAATGCCAATATTGTTTAAAACATCCTTACAATATCCGATATTTCAGTAAATCCATTTTTATTTTACAGAGTTTGCCATATTTGTTCTTTGAAAAATTGTCTCAATTTTCACAAAAGTTATTAGCACTTTTTCTATGTTTTGAGATTATTGATATATGTGTACAAGCTGTGTCCAACTGCATACACAGGTCCAAATCTATTGTTTCATGATGCGCTGACAGATCAGTGTCTGTGTTATTTATTCTGCTGTTTAGTCCTGAAAAGACAACACAGATCCAGATCTGCCAGTGCATTATGTGTTGACATATCTGGGTCTGTGTTGTTTGCAGTTGGACATGAAGTACAAGCAAATATAGATGGTGTCTGTTTTGTTTGATGCATTTTGATGATGAAAATTGACCTCAGCATGAACGATAGCTTCAAATTAAATTCAGTCCTTGTGCATTTAATATGTCCCAAAAAAAAGAAGGTTGGGTACATTTAACGAAGAAACGGTTAGTTTCATAATAGATTGAATTTTGGGAATTCTTTAATTATTTTTTCGAGATTGAAAGAGGCTCCTTTGCAATACAAAGTTGCAGGTCTTCTTATTCATCTGACTATCTCAGCCTTGGGGAAAAAAATCGCAATTTTTCAAAAGTACCATGTGTAAGATGAATTCATGTCTTCTTCTGGAGATATTATGAAAGTTTCAGTGAAAAAGGGGGGAGGGGCTGTCCTGACCTCAGATTAAAAAATGCCAGCACTCGGACGCCAGATGTATATATCTAATTGGTCACAAGTTTAATATTAGTTGATTAGGTCCCTATTTTACTGAACATCTCAACATTTTTCCTCATACTGAGATTTTCTATATTTTTCTTATCGCTGGCTTGGTGATGGTTGATTTGCAGAACATCCAACAGACACCATCAGAGAGTACTACAGTTCTGATTATTTCCTTAAATGAGTCTTGCCTTATCTCTGAGGAAATTGAGGATTTCCTCAGATTATTGGAATTCCTGAACTTTTTTCAAAATTAAAATGCATCCATGTATGAAATTTTATAAGTAAATTTTTTTTGTTTTCCTCAAAGAAAAATATTGATATTGTTGGAAGTATCATAAGAAAGATCATGCAAAGTTTGAACTGAAGAGAACATTTTTTGTGTAGAATGATATAAATGATGTCACATGTCTGGATGTTGAGTACGAGTGTTCAAATGTTTTGTAATCTTGAGCACAGGTGTGTATTGTTGAGGAGTTAACTCAGTGCAAGTGTGATGATAACCAGTATTTTCTTTTCGATGGAATTCAGAAGATTACATTTTTTAAAAAAAAAAATATTGATGTGATATCACGTTATGCGCCTTGTTATTCGATAAATGGTTAGACCCTGTTGTACATGGTTGGCCATTTACTTTTTAATCATTCCATTATATCATCTGTGGTTGTGTTCAATCTATTCAATGCTTGGTTTGAAGGTGACAAATAAAATTTTGCCTTGTTTAAAACATATCTATGCATTTTGAGTCAGTTTATATACTAGCATATATTTTTGTAAGGGACTGAAAGTGTTCAGCAGATGTACATTTCATTATTGTTTTTGTTTGATAGCCAGAAATATTTTTTATGATCCCAAAGTGTTCAATTCTCTATTGTTTTTTGTTTGTTTGTTTGTTTGTGCTGTTTATGTTGCACATCAGAAACAGTGTAGGATTTCAGCTTTAAACAAAAGAACCAACTGGGAGAATTGGGCAAAGCTATAATTTAACTCATTAGGTTGTTAGATTTTGTAAACGATCTTAGATTGTTTAAATCTTTTATTCTGTTGTCTTTTTTGTCGGGCTTTCACTTGTCCCTGAACATGGTACAAGTGCAGATACCATGATGGTTTTGTGGAATTTTAGTGGATATGATCTTATTTAGGTGGAAATAGGTTGATTTGTGGCTGTGATTAGACTTGTTAAGGTAGAAATAAGTTGAATTGTGGACGTGATTAGACTTGTTAAGATGGAAATAAGTTGACTTGTGGATGTGAATAGATTTATGGCTGAAATAAGTTGACTTGTGGATATGATTAGACTTCTTAAGGTGGAAATAAGTTGATTTGTGGACGTAATTCGACATACGGTGGAAATAGGTTGACTTGTGGCCAATATTAGACTTGTTAAGGTGGAAATAAGTTCATTTGTGGACGTAATTAGACATAAACTGGAATAAGTTGACATGTGGACATGATTAGACTTATTAAGGCGGAAAAAAGTTGACTTGTGGACTTGATTAGACTTGCTAAGGTGGAAATAAGTTGACTTGTGGACGTAATTAGACTTAAGGTGGCAATAAGTTGACATGTGGACTTGATTAGACTTGCTAAGGTGGAAATAAGTTGTGGACGTAATTAGACTTAAGGTGGCAATAAGTTGACTTGTGGACATGGTTAGACTTGTTAAGGTAGAAATAAGTTTACTTGTGGACGTGATTAAACTTTTTAAGGTGGAAATAAGTTGACTTGTGGACATGATGAGACTTGGTAAGGCAGAAATAAGTTGACTTGTGGATATGATTAGACTTGACCTCAGAGAGATGGAGTAATTTCAGTTTATTGATTTACTTAATGCTTTAAAATTGGGATGAATTTTTTTTAATGATTTACAAATAAATTCTGAGTATATGATGAAAATTCCATAAAAGATAAGGGCAGAAAAAGTTAAATTGAAAACTACCTATTGTCTCACTTATCTTGATAGCTTGTATATCCACATAATGGTTCACTTGTAACAACTGATTGGATTGGTTGGCATGCTGTTGGAATACCTGTGATGTGATTAATTGTTGAGGTCACCTTCAGCTATTGGGTCAGTTGAGTTTTGATTTTTCTGTTTATGTTTGGAGTTCAGAGAGAGTTGATTCTATCAGGTTACATTTTTTAAAATTGATTATTTTATGGCTACTGTTTTTCTAAAAATTTAAATAATTGATAATGTTAAAATGAAATCCTAAAATGTCCCAAGTCCCTTGTTGGAAAATTGCTCTTTGAAATATTTGAAATGGTGATTGTTTCTCAGAACGGATATGGTTCCCCAATGACAACAATAAAAGCAGTGATGCCAGCAAACGTTGCATTTATAAGGTTTAGTAAAAGGAGTGACACGTTTTGTATATGATCCCAAAATAGCAGAGATTGTAATGTTTATTTTTGCTGACATGTGCACATAAAAAATGTAATGTGTAAGAGTTCGGATCTCTGATTTCACATTGTTAATTAAGTGCATGCTTCATAATTTAAGTAGAGTTTTTAATAGTGCGTAATAAAGAAATAAAAAATACATGAATGTCAGATCTTTTGAACTTCTGTAATCTTCATGATGGGGTTTTTTTGGAACAGGCTGTCCCAAGATTGTGCCAAGTGTTTCTTGACTTATTAAGTCATTATTGACCTTGGAAATTACACAGAACTGCACAATTCAAAATCCGTTGAGGAAAGTCTAAGGCAGCCACATATGACCACACAGCACTGAAGTACTTTGTTTTTAACAGTATTAGTAGTTTGTCACGGTATGAGTGAAACTAAAGTGATAGTAATACGATTTATTATAGATGGTCATGCATAGTTGTGGACCGAATCTTCCAGACAGCTAGAAAATTGAGTCAGTGATTTCATACTAGTGAACAACACTATTGCTGGAGTATGACTGCATTGTACTTATAGGTTAAACCAACTTTTCAGTTATTTTGATACTTTACGATTAACCTGAATTTTGTAAAAATCATTATTTGTTAGGGTGAATACTTGCCAAATGTTTTCTTAATAAATTTTGAAGAAAAGCTGTATTTTGTTATTATTTCTACTGAACACACACTAGAAGAGCCTTCGTGATAGCCTGTTAGTTGTCCATACATTCGATAGCAGAAGTTGTAAGCAACATGGAATTTTGTCATAAATCTTTACAGGCACATTCTTCCCAAGGTCAGTCTGGTCTTAAGTGAAATCAAAGCCTCTCAAGTATGTCAGCTGCAGTGGTCATCTTTAAATTTATACTCCTCCTGCACCATCTTCGCTAGCCAAGGTTCCGATATGATTAACCTATCTACACCTTGGCGTATCGAGCAGATAAGAGTGTGCTTCGGGTCTGTCAATTTCATTGGATGCGGCGGCAAGCCACCGCATCCAGTCAAAATTAAGTTATTCAAATTTGAACACTGTTCCTACATGATCGAGACAAGGGGAGCACATAATTTGAATGGACTGATAAATAAGCAATTTTCCAGTACCGGTCCTTGTTGCACAAATACCTTTCGTTCAAATACACATGTAATGACTTCTCTCTGGTACATAGTCATACTTTCGATATTAAACTTGCAAAGTATCCTTTTCAGGTCAATTGCCCCAAACCATTTTCTACCAGCGTACGATGCACCACGCTATTGGTTAGTTGACATTACTTACTACGGTAGGCAACTTATGAAATCCAAAAGATGTTGCAAGGACAAAGCACCACAATACCAGTTCGATCCGCCATGCTGTAGATAGGGTTATCACATCGGAACCTTGGCTAGCGAAGATGTTCCTGAACAGACGGTAATATCGACATAGTGTTTCCACCAGAAGACTTTTTTGACGTCAAGTTGGTCTAAAAGAAAATGGGGCAGATTGAGAAGTGGCACTCTGCAGTACATGGTTTAACATCTGTATGATATTATAGGGACAAAGGTTTTCATGGATACAAACAGTAACATTGTTGCAATTGGGTTACATCAGTTGGGGTTACATAGTATCATTATTGGAGTTGACCTCAATATGTGCCACTTATAGGTACGTATGGCACACCATAAGTGTTTTGTGCAATCTGTCCTAGGTGAAGATCTGACAGCGATCCCTAAGGTTTAAATGTTCCGTGTTATTACCATAATCGCTAAAAACAAAATTCAGCAAATAAGATGAAGTCTGGTACCTTCGCGTATGGGAACGCTTCAGTTGCCTAAGTGGTTATAGCGTCCGCCGCATAAACGGAGGTCCCGGATTTGAACCCCGGTCAAGTCTTACCAAAGACTAATAAAAATATGACCAGCTGCCTCGCTTGGCGCTCAGAATTAAGAGGTTAGTGTTATGACTGGTCAGTCTGGTGTCAGGATAATGTCACTGGGTAGGACATGATGCCACATGTCTGCGGCATGATGCCCCCTGCTAAATATTACTGTAAACTGTTATGCTGCAGACATAGTAGCGATATGACTAAAATTGTTAAAGCTATATATATATATATATATATATATATATATATATATATATATATATATATATATATATATATATATATATATATATATATATATATTTATTAAAATAACCCCAAAATACATAAACACCTTCGCGTTTGTGAGACTGAGTAGTTTGGCGCAACTTTGTTAGCCAAGGTTCCGATATGTTTACCCTATCTACACCTTGGCGGACCGAGCGGACACTGTAGTGCTTTATCCTAGCGACGTATATTGGATTTCATGAGTTGCCTCCCTTATTTAATGCCAACTAACCAATAGCGTGTAACAGCGGTGCATTGCACATCTGCTGAAAAAGGTGGAGGCAACCGACTTTAAAAGGATACTTTGTAAGTTGGACATCGCAAGTATGACAACGTACAAGAAAGAAGTCGTTACAAGTGTATTGGAGTGAAATTTTTACAAACACGGACGGACCGTGGAAAATTGCTTATTTATGAGTGCATTCAAGTTG
>JAECUM010047168.1:0-22797 GCA_016617855.1 Megalonaias nervosa
CAATAGGCTTCGTGATCCAATCGGATGGCTTGAGGTAATTTGGCCGAGAAACAGCACAAAGTGTTATTGGGAAACACCTCCATGGAACTGTCACTGGGTAACGTTAAGTAAAATTGGTTGTTCATAATTCCACAGTTCTAGTATCCGAGGAGTCACTGGAAGTTAGAGGAGTGTCTAAAAGAGGATGGTTAGGGTGACTGTTGGAACTGACGTTGGACACAAGGCTCCCGTTGTTGTTGTTTCCGTTAGAGGAATATTTCAGAACGGATTGGGAAGAAGGTAACCAATGCAACTGCTGAGTAAAATGGTCCACAATTGTTTATCTCCTTGTTGCAAACTCAAATTGGCAATGGCAGCACCGATGACACAATACACCACAAAGATTTGGCAGAAAAAGACGATTTGAGTTTTAGGCACACGTTCTCCACACCACACCCACAAGGGTTGTTTTGTAGATCTTGCAGAGAAGAACTGGGGGAAGGAGTGGTCACTGCAGTAGCTGAGACTGTGTTGAAGGGCATGATGGTCACTTCTTTTTATAGTCGATGAGTTGCGAAGCGTCGATCCAAGAGTCAAAACTGGGAGGATATACTTTCCAACGTACTTTGACTTCTTTGACACGTTTCTTTCCTACTTTACGAGTTCTTCGATCGAGAATGCTTTCGATCTCGTACACGTCGTCTTCTTTTTTGGTCACACGTTGTAACTCGAGTAAGTAAAACGTTCCTTTTGACACGTCTCCGTTCATGTCTTCTAATTTATAGACGGGAGGATAACGACCACGCACACGTTCAGTGACACGAAACAATTCGGTGGTCCAATTGGGTAAGTAACCTTTGTCGAAAGTGCGTTTGGTTTTGCCAATGCGTACCCAATCTCCCGTGGCCAACACTCCACCTTTCTTGGGGACAGGCACTGTCGTGGACGGTCCAAACAGGCGCTCGAAGACGGTCACTTCGTTGTCGGGAGTCACTTCTTGGGGGGCACGTCCAATGCTCCGATGGTAAGATTGGTTGTACGATTGAACGAGGTGTGGCAAGACGTCAATGTACTTGAGAGTGTGTTGATGCGTAAAATATTTCCACATGCGTTCTTTCAAGGTACGTTGAAAACGTTCCACGATGCTGGCTTTGGTTTCGGGATTCTCGGTGGTGAAAAAATGAATGTCACGTTTCTTCAATTCTTTTTGGAAAGCTTGGTTTAGAAATTCAGTGCCTTTGTCGGTTTGCCATCGAAGAGGGTGACGACCACTTTGTTTCAACACCAGTTTGAGGGCTCGCACTAACTCACTGCTCGATTTGGAAGTCAATGGTACGACCCAAGCAAATTTGGAAAAGACGTCGATGACACAAAACAAATATTTGTAGCCACGATTGTAGGTGGCTAAATGAGAGACATCGGCTAAATCGGCTTGCCATTGGTGATCGATACCCTCCACTTGGGTGCGACTTCTGGAAAATTTTCGTCGAATGGGTTTGTGTAAGGTGTACGTGGCTTGTTCTTGTAACCAGCGTTGCACCTGAGGTAAACGGATACTTTTCAGTCGAGTTTTGGCAGCACGATACAATTTCTGAACTCCTCCGTAACCTGCAGGATGAGCTGGATCGTAGTAAATGCTGGTTAACACCTTCTCCATGTTTTAATAAGTGATCCAATTTTCACGAATGCTAGTCTGAATGGAAGGAGGGGGTGGTTTGGAAACGGTCTTACGTGTCCGATGTGCCACGGGCGTAGAAGTGGAAGGTAGTGGTGGTGGTGGTGGTGGTAATGGAATGGCTTTGGTCTTCTTTTCTTTTTTCACTTCTGGTTTCCCTTCTTTCTTTTTCACCTCTGTCGAAGGTGGAGTAGACATCATCTTTTTAACCCAAGCTTTAAGTTCTTCTCGTTGCGGTGTAGGGGAAGGGGTCAACAAGGACGCTGCAATCTTACTAGGAATGGGAGCTGCTGACGGTGTTTGAAAAACTTCTCGTGCCTCTTCTTCCTCAGGCCTTCGTGGGGTTGTGTCTGTCTTGACCGCTGGTGGTGGTGGTAGTGGTGGTGGTGATGGACTTTTCATCAAGGCCTTAAAATCTTTCAGAGTGGGTGGAGCTGTTTCGTCTAAAGCTTTCTGGTGAAAGAGTTGCAGTCGTTGCAATAATTGACCGTACCGTTGCGATTTTTCCGTTTCTGACAAATCGCTGCGATCCATCAACGATTGCAGTTCGTGTTGTATCTGGGACATCTCGGTCAAATGAGGATTGGGAGGTAAATGTGGGGTTCGTTGTTCTTGCCAACGATGGTATTCCATCCATCGTTTGTAAGGGACTAAAGCTAGTTTTCGTCCTTCCATCAGATTTCAAGGATCACGTCTGAGATCTTTTGATTTCAGAGGTCCCTTTTATCTTCTTGGTCCTTTTGATCTTCATCCTCCCATGTTTCCCAATACTCCTTGCAGCAAGGGTCCTCCTATTGTTCCCATGACTCCTTTCAGTAAGGGTCCTCCTATTGTACCCATGACTCCTTTCAGTAACATGGGTAAAAAGGGTAAAATTCCTCCGCGTTGCACCAACATCTTTTTCTTTTGACGAATAGGTATTTTCTTTTGGATCATTTGACGAAGAACGTGTCGATGTTTGCCTAAGCATTCTTTCTGGTGTTTAGACAAAGGTATTGTGCCTTTCAAGACATTCAGACAACATTCGCACACGGTATCAATAACATCTTTGGAGGCTGTTTGAATGAGTTTTTTCGCATGGGTGAAGGAGCTTTGGACAGGACGGACAACATGTCCCAATGTTTGGCTAAACGAGGTGGCAGTCCTTTCCTTTTCTTTCCTTTGGAGGTAGAAGAGGAATGTCTTTTTGGGGGTGACATCTTTCTCAGTGGGTTTGTTGGTTCCGTGGCATACAACAAAAAAATTCACTAACGTCAATGACTTGTCGCACGGTCTTTTATCCTTTTGGGGGACTATCGCTTTGTCATAAAGGTGACGATGTGTTTTCCAAAATCACCAAAGAATCCTCCTCTTTGGTGACTCCTCTTTTTCTTTGGACGAGTGTGCCTTTTCTGGGGGTGACGTCGATGTTTGACTAAGCGCTTCTTAGGATGACGTGACTGTCTTTTTCGTTTTCCTTTTCCTTTTTGGACCGAAGAAGAAGAACGACGATGGTAACGGTGTACACTTCTTGGAGGGAACATCTTTGGACGTGCAGTAGCACAAAAAAATACTGATCCGTATGGCTTGCCTCAGGTCATTTTATACTGGAATGCGTCGCCACTGATTGTCTTTACGTCGTATCAACTTGATGACAGGCAACACACGCCGTGGAGGAGTTCGCAACGGACTAAATCGAGACAGTTCTTGCTTGGACAAATCCAGTAAACTCTGTAACACACCCGTTCTCTCTTGGACTTTGACTTTGGGGGCAGGTACTTTGACTTTGGGGGCAGGTACTTTGTGAGCCGCGGCTACTGCCGCTAAAGAGGAAGAGGGTGTCACTGCTGAAGGAGAAGTTGTTGGAGACACTCTCTTGCGAGTAAAAGCTGTTTTCTGTGGGCTTTTCTTTTTCTTTTTCTGAGGTTGTGACCTGGTCTTGACACCCTTGCTCTTTTTCTTTTTCTTCTGGGTACGTTTGGGTGTGGCTTTTTTCTTGGGGACAACTTTGGGAGCATTAGGATCCCATTTTAAGAGGGAACGAATGATGACACCTCCTAAAGATCCACTTCCTCCAGGTTTCAAAATGATTTGCTTTTTGGTTTGAGTGTCGATGCGAGGATCGGCTAGTTGCGTCAAGGCAACTTTGTTTCTCTCAAAAAAACGTTTGGTTTGATGTGGAATCTGAATGATGCCTTGCAGTAATTGACGTGCTGTCACCGTAAACCATCGTAAGACTTCTTTGAGACTAGCTTCTAAGACACGAGCACGTATTTGTGGATTTTTTTCGCGACTGATGCCGTACAAGGCACGAATCAATTTAATGGGAAGATGAGACTGAAGGGACGTCATGTTGACAATGTGTGAGACAGAGTCCAAGTGACCGAGGTTTTTATAGATTTTTTGGGGTGATTAAGTCGACGACGGAGACGTGTACACGATAGGTCCTCCGTCTTGGCACCAGGGGTGAAACAGATGGGTACGAAATCGCAAATAATCGGGAGTAGTGGGTTTTAAATCCACGAGTAAATAAGCGTGTGGGGTTTGAGTGGCATCGTCGTACGCATGAATCAGCCAAGGCGTTCCTAACTGTTTGGCTAAGACTTGTACTTGCGATTTATCTCTAGGGCTTTTAAACAACACCAAGTAATGAGCATTGAGACTGATGGTACGATGGGCTTTACTTTGTTGAAACAAATTTTGGGTAATGTAAATGACACTGGCATTACGATGATGCCCTTTGCGCGTAAACCAGAGTTTAATTTCTTCTTCGTCTTCTCCTAACATGTCGTCAAAAATAACCAAATGAGTTTGACTAGGGTCAGACACGATTCCGTCGTCTTCGACAGGAATGCCTTCCACAAAGACGATGGAATCGCCTTGACTTTCTCGCAGAAGGCTGTACGCCGATTGCCACTCTTTATAGCACCACACGATTCGTTGAGGAGGACGATCGATCAAATGATGTTTATGTTCGATCAAACGTTTGACAAATTCGGTTTTGCCTGAACCGCTAGGTCCAGCAATAAGCATGTTAAAGGGATGGCGAAGATACAAGGCCTCCCAACTAGTCCGATCTACGTGTTCGTCAATGACTTTGACAGTGGAGGAAGAGGGAGCAGAGACAGTAGAGGTAGCCATAGTAGTAGTAGTGTAATAAAATGTCACTTGTGACACGAAGACAGACAAGACAAGAGTTTTTATACTTTTTCAGGACACGTTTATTGTCATCTTTATTAGTGAACAACACGAAAGACAAAAATACATAAAAGCCATATGGTTAAGTACAGGAATAAAAAACACAACAAAACGACCATAGTGGAATATAAACAAGTCTCTGTACAACATTTTTTGTGATCAAGAGGTGAAATCGTAGGAGTAGTGTGTAATGTTCTGAGAGTCTGTACATTCCTTGGTTCAGTCACACAAGGGTCCTCCCGAAATGGTCTTTCAGGAATGTCAATGACAGTCCTGTCTTGAAGAGAGTGGTTTTCCTCGGTGACAGACTGTTCTTCTGGTATGGACACTAACACAGGTTTAAAAGTGACTTTTTTCACGGTACGTTTTAATGTTTTAGGATGACAAATCTTGGGCATAGTGTGCCACTTCTTTAGCCCAAGCCTCAAACCCCCAACTTTTCCAGTCACGTACATCTGTCCAGTGAGGGTGTAAGTCACAAGCTACACACACGTCGTCGTACACATCTTCAGTGCCTAAAAGTTGACGAATCTTGTTTTCCCGTAGAGGTTGAGAAGTATCCAAATGAAAGCGCAAAGCTTTGAGCAGAATGAGTCTCTCGTGGACATTTAAAGGCATCACTTTCATGTTTTGTTTTGGAGTAATAGGTACTGTTCGTAAAGAGTCCACAAAGAATCAGCTGGTAAACGAAATCCCAGAAAGCAAGTCACTAAGACACACACTACACGTCGACCCCAATTCAATGGAGACAGTTCTCGTAATAGGTGTTGGTAATCCTCTACCGTTTGAATACTGTCATTGATTTCCTTCCACGGAATCTGTTGTATCACGAATGATAAAGGTCGTGGCATGGTAGAACGTTTTTATACCCTCTTTTTCGGCAGCTATAAGTGTACTTTTTGCACAGAAGTGGTCGTATTCCGTCGGCGTATTCAAAATATTTAGTCACTAACTTGCACATCACACGTCGTTCAGAAGTTTCCTCTTCAACTAAGTTTACATTGTGTACAAGATTTTGGTAACCCTCTAACTCTTCTTCTGGAATTCGATGCAGTAAGTGTACCTGGTAGTAAAAATAATCACTATCAACAACACAATCCTTCTTGCTCACGAGTAGTTGATCAATGTCTGACCACTGGAACACTTTCATCAGAATCAATCCTCTTATAGCATTTAGGTACCAGTGGTTCCAACATCGGTGACGTAACGGATGCAATGATTCTTTTCGTTTCACTTGTATTTTGACGAACTCACGGTAAATGCGTTCTCTCAATTCCACAGGCAAAGCACGAATGTTCTCTTGTAAAGTATCCATAACCATGTCAGTCAAACACTTCTCCTAGAGCGAAAGTAATGAACGTAGTGGGTAATTTCTGACCACTGCCATTCCAGGAAACGGTCAAGAATGTCAATAAAATCTTCAAATGTAAATGGTCTAAAGCGAAATAGTAGAACGAACGCACACTTGATCCAGATAAATCGGACTTGTTTGTTGACTTTGGTCAATTTCCTCTTATGAATTTCTCGACACAAATGTTCTACAGTCACTAATTGAGATTTGGCTCTGGCAAGTCCCTGCCAAATGTCCTTGTAGATCTTCTCTTGCAATTCGTTTGGTAATCTTTGAAGATTATTTTTTACATCGGGTTTAAATACTTGTCTAGGGATTGTCCAACGTTTGACTCCTAACTCCGTAGCTAGCTTTTTACACAACATGGTAGGGTCACTTCAATGACGAGGTCCCACTAAAGGCAGGTAGTGACACTCTGGAGACCATCGAGCATGTTCCAGGTAAGCGCAATCTTTCTTCTCCCATTCGTGAAGTGAGACACCGCAACTGAAGCACTTGACTTTATCTCCTTCGCCCAAGTAGATAAATCCAGCTCTGGCTAATTCTTCGGGGGTAGGTCCTCCTAGATATTTTGGCCATTTTCCTTGGAAGGTTTGCAATCGACTTTCAAAATCACAGTATTCTGGCAAACGCACAGGGAACGAATATTCGTCTTTCACAGGTTCATTTCGATGAGGGTACGGTGAAATCCTTAGGAGTTTGCTCAGTTTTACATGACATCCGTAGGGTGGTAGTCGCTTGGTTTCCTGTGGAGGTGGCCATCCACCATGAAAACCAGTAAAGTGAAAAGGTGTGCGATAACGAGTGGCATCGCTTTCACATCCGTCAGGTTTGACACGTACAGCATCACTTTCCATGGTAGGCATGGTAGTAGAAGTAGTAGTTATAGCAAAGTTCCCATGATGATGTGGTACTGAATCACTAAGGTCATAGCGTACGGCATCCCTATCATCGCAAGGCACAGCATCGTACTTGAGTTTACTCTTACTGGATACTTGCTGTGTGAATGGATTCATCTTTCTCGCTTAGCAATGGTAGTCACAATGAACTATCGACCTTGAACGTTGTCCCTTTTTATATGCTGACCAATATCGGCATGACCGTACGGTAAAGTGAAGTGGTTGGGAAGCCGAACTCGCTTCTGGTACACGATTTGATAAACTTTTTCCAAGGGTCGACTGACGATTTGGTGTGTGGGTAAACGTACAATCTTGTGCGGTTCGTGGGTGGTCACTTTAAAGTTTCGATCCTGTCCAGACTGCAAGGCTTCTTTCAATATGCTAAAGTTCACCACTCGACTGGTGCGATAATTAAGAGTCAATCCTTTCACTTTACACTCCGTGTGCACATCTCCTTGATTGTTCCGGTATTCGTAGCCGTAATTTTTGGGACCGCCACTTGCAAAACTGAGAATCTTGTGGTCGGGATGCTCGTCCGTCCAGGCTCCTAAACGGTCTCCTTCGATGACAGGGTGAGGTTGACCCAGGCGATCAATGTAGATGCAACTGTCCGTGTCAAAATACAGCACACGATCTCCTAATAGTTCTAAAGCTTCGTACAGTTTTAAGCGAGCATGGGCTGTCACGTAGGCCGCAATGATGACATTTCCAAATTCGTCGGCTTCTACAAAGTCCAGTTCTTCTTCGTAATTGATTAAGAGCAAGTCCTCACGAACAACGTCCACGTGTTTCATGTATTTGGTTTTGTCGTGAATCATCTGCAAGTATCGGAAAGGTTCTGTCAAATACTCCGTCTTGGGTAAACACGGTCGTTGTGCCATTTTGCCCCACAAACAATTCAACATCACTTTGGCAAACGATCGCCTTCCTTCGTTTTTCTCGATGTGGTCTAAAGTGATGCCTTCCTGCTTCCAGTATTTCTCTTTGAACTTTGTTTGGTCGTCGGGAGTGTGACACCAGGAAGGGTATCCGCTAGCTTCTTGTTTCAGTTTCAAAAAGGCATTCACGTAGTCTGCAAAAATGCCTTTTTGAGAATCGTCGCCCTTGTGGTATTTTTCTGTCTTGGGAAAGTGGTAAATTTCGTACACTTCTAACAGTTGGTATCCCAAGTCCAGAGCTTTAAACAATTCCACGCTGACCCACGTTCCCGTCAAGGCTCGTTCTTCCTGAGTGTGCTGACAAGGGTGGTCTTGGTTGCACGTTTCAGCACAAGTACGACACAAGGGAAACATCAGTTTTCCTTGGCAATGATGTGGTAAAACGGGATGGTACAAGTTCGTGGGAGGCAAGACTTTACACTTGATCAATCCTTCGTATTGTCGAATATTGTCCACGTCGATGTGTTCCGTCAGCAATTGTGGGTGCCCTGCGGGAAAGTGACAATATTTGCACACGTACGGATACAGAGAACACACGTCCAAGTATTTGATTTCTTCTCCTTTCTCCTCGTCGACTTGGTACAGCAAACAGGTGGCATTCGTCCGCCCTCCGTACAAACTGTCCCGTGGGTTCAGAGGGTCCACCAGCTTGTAACTTTCCACGATACGCTTAAACTCGGGATCGGTTTTCAATCGCTGATCGTACTCGTGTTCCCACATTTCCACTACTTGGTATCCTTGCTCTTCTAACTTCAAGCGTCGCTGACAAGTGGCCTGGTACAAGTCTTCCATGGTCCGTTGTAAAAACTGGTTTTTAGTGTCACGTTGAGGGTAGCAGATGGGACATCCGTGAAATAAGCACCCGTTAAACTCGTACACAATCTTGGGGTTTTCTAAGTCCCATCCGTCTACCGAATACCTTCCGATGGTCTTTTCGCCTCCTCCGTTGCGAGCATGTTGGATCCATTTGTCTTCCTTCTCACACAAGTAATGTAACCAACGTAGGGCTTTGACCGAGTATTGACGTTTGACAAAATTGGTCGTTTGAGGACTGATGACAGCTAGGGTGTTTTCGGGCATGAATCGTTGACGATACACTAAGGAACACGCTTTGGCAATGGTACAAGCTTCTTTCAAAGGATCGATCCCTCCGTGTTCCATGAACAGTTCTCGAAATTTTCCACAGCAGCGACGTAAAATGTCTACGTCGGAACGACAATATTTTAACATTTCTTCTTGAAAGTCAAAAGGGTCCGAAGCGTGAGTGTGGTACCATGCGTAGAAAGCTTCTCGTTGTTCGGTACGCATGTTGTCGGGGTCGTAGTAGTGAGCCTCAGGCAAATGGGGTAGAACAGCGTGTTGATTGGCTTCGGTATTGAAAAAGTGTGGAAAATAGCCTTTGGCCATTTCTGTCATGCCAAACGTTTTAGGCATGCGGCTCAAAGGCATAGCCAAATAACTCATTGAATCTTTAAACTGTACTTGTCCCACTTGCATGGAAATGATTTTGGCTCCGTTCAAAGTTACTTTCGGACGTTCGGTACTTTGTTCCGTATAGTATCTCAACAGAAATTGTCCATCGTATCCCGAGAAATTGTGAGCCATCACCGTGGCATGGCGATGACAATCTCCGTAACGTTCGATATCTTCTTGGTTCCACGTCTCGTCGATAGGGTTTAAGATCCATTGGGCAAAATCGGCCAGTGTGTTCGATCCCCGAAAGATTTTTTCACGTCCTCCAGGAATCTTGCTGCAGTGAGGGCAATGAGCCAAGATAGGCTCTTGGATACACTTCTCGCACGCTCGGTGAGCCACGCAGAAATTAGGAATGTGAATGCCAGTCTCTTGCATGCATTCGAAATCGAAAAAGATGAAATTCCCTTTCTTCTTCTGGTCATTCTCTTCTTCTTCATGTTTGGAATGGTATTTTTGAATGTAGCATTGGTGTTCCAAGTCCACGGTTTGGCGACAAATGTGACATCGCTTCTTTCCTGAACAGACGTGCGCCTTGGCATTATTGGTACGTATGCCTTGTCCACAAGTAGGGCACAATCTCATGAGTTGACAAGCACATTTCTGCTGTGAACCTTGCGTCTTTAGATGTTGTTGGTAACAGGTAGGACTGACAAACGTGCGCTGACAAGCAGAGCAATGCACTCGTTCTTGTCCTTCGTCCAGACAGGGTTCAGAAGCTAAACATCCTGAGCATTTCGATCCACAATGCTTGTGTTGCTCTCGATTGTTATAGCCATAGTCACATTTCTCACAGTAATAACTGTATGACAGGAATGCAGTGATACTGGTAATGGCATCGAAATGTTCGTCGTGATGATAGACGTGAATGTATTTTCCGTCTTTAAAATCTTTACCTCGAAACAACAGAGGTCCGCGCACTTCTTGAGGGTGAACTTTCAAGGTGTACGTGGAGCCAAGACGTCTTGCAATTTTTGCATTTCAGGAATGCCACAGGGTGTGTCTTTAGCTAACCCCGCTTGCTGTAACAGGAGTTCTGATTCTTTTCGTTGTTTGGCTCGGTCCGATTGTTGAATAGTTTTCCAGGCTCTTTTCCATTCTGCCGTGTCGTTCTTGTCGGCATACGTTTGTCCCACCACGATGGCACGGGCTAAACACATCTTGTCTTTTGGATTGTTAATTTGGACGAGGCTACGTTTGAGGTTACGCAAGTTGTCTACCAACATCAACTTTTTTTACCTGTCCCTTGGGGAAGAGACACGTGAGTCATGTACAATGTCGCTTTTCCGTCCGTGATGTGAAATTTGTCATTGGATTGTTGTACGTGTTGAATCTTGTCCATGATTTTGGAAGGTGTCAATTCTGTTGGACCGCTAAACTCGATCCAGACGGGAGACTTCAGATTGTCGTGATGAATAGAAAGTCTCAAGCGATCGTCTTCTTTGGCTTGACATTGCCGTTTTAGTGTGGTTAACAAAGAATCCCACACATCGGTGATGAACCCTTCTGCTTTTTCCAAGGGTACGTCAGACTTGAAATCTTTAAATTTCACTGCGTACGTGTAGGCTGTGGTTCTAAATTTTCTGGAAGAGCGTTTGTCAGTCTCCCGAATATGGTAGTACTTTTCAGGGTTTACGGGTGGTAATGGACTTTGATTTGGTGTAGACTCTTTAGGCTTCGATTCTGGTTCACTCATCTCATCTTCAAAATCGCTGGCATGAATTTGTGCCAAGACTTCAGCTACTGTGCGAGGCGATAAATCACGTTTCTGCCTCTTGCTTTCTTCTTCTTCTTTCTTTTCGCAATGATGCGATCGTTTCATCTTGACGGCAAAAAGTCAAATGACTACCTGTGAAACACCATGAACCCTATATATCTGTGTCAGACCAGGGCATATATAAAGGGCTAGTGACCCCCCTCTCAGTATTCATTTCGCTCTCAAGCCGACCAGCACAATGGAAGAACCCACACAGATCGAACTTCTGATTAGAGCATTGCGAGGTGTGATAAGAAAGTTTTCTTCAGACAAGCCAACGGACTACTCTCCTTCCTTTCGAGATAAAAGTCAAGATACTTGCTATATCTGTCAAAAGAAAGGGCATTGGGCTACAGAATGTCCAGACCGTCAAAGAAGCTAGGCCAGTGTCAAAAGAAACAAAAGTCAAGATACCTGTTATCATTGTCAAGAGAAAGGACATTGGTCTTCAGAGTGCCCTAAGAAACAACAGGAGCAGGAGAAGGAGGAGGAAGAAGAAGAACCCCGACACGTTCAGAAAGAGAAGACAGAAAAGAAAAGAAGACGAGAAAAATGTGAGGAAGAAGAAGAGGAAGAAGAGGAAAAAAGTGTAAAAGTGAAGAAATTGGAAAAACAGAGAGAGTGAAAGAAAAAAGACACAGAAGAAATCTATGAACTTTTTTTAAAGTGTTGTGTTGTGTTATGTTGTGATATTGAATTGTAAAAAATTTGTAACAGAATAGACCAAACTGAAAAAACGTAAGTGTCTCTTGGTTTTCATTATTTAGAAATAATAAGGACCTACATTCATACACTCACAACACGTACATCATAGGGTTAAAGAAGGGATTTTGAGTTTTAATTGATTTTGGCAAAATGAATAGTCACTCTTTTCGAGAGTATTGGGTAGCCCTGAAAAGGACTGTTGAGTGTTTGTTTTTTTCCTTAGAACAAACTCAGGAACGAGAATCAATTCGCTTTAACTGTCTTAAGCCTTTGCCACGGCAAGGCCTACTTGTGGACTTGCTCCTGTCAATGATTTAGTAGATATCACTAGGGGTGGTATCTCTGGTGTAGTCACAGGGTTAGGTTGTTTGGCTCGGGAAGGTCTTTTTCTCTTGAGTCGTAATAAAGAAGTCTGATACATTTGTTTCAGACTTCTTAACTCGGCCAAAATGTCCAAGAGTACCGTGACCGTTTGACTTTCGCTGTTCTCCTTCTCTCCTAGACTTTGTTTCTTCTCTACTGCTTCTTCTTCTTCCTGTTGTTTCCTTCTTGCCTCTTCTTCTTCTTCCCGCTGTTTCTGTTCAAGAAGAAATGCTTGCTCTGCTTCTTTCTGCTGCTGTAAAAATTTCTCCAATTCTTCTCTCTGTCTTTGTTTAAAATCGTCGACACGTGGTAATGAAGGAGAAAGTGGCGAAGGTACTGGTACCGGAACAAATTCTTGGGAAGAAGATAAAAAATCCACTAAATCTCAGTTGAAATCAACCTCTTCGGGAAGTAGCACTGTGTTCACTTTGGTAGCTGCTGCTGTACCATTACTTCTCATCTCCACAGCCGGTGCACCCCAATTCATTGTCTTCTTAGGTTCCGTCATGTTTCACAAAACACTACCGCATCGATTCACTGCGCACAGACGCTAGTGTGCCTATATAGGAAATGTGACGTCACAGGTAGCTCTCTTCCGATTGGAAGACAGACTCCGCGAAGTGACTGAATTTTGTAACGCGTGTTAGGATTGGTGAACCCTTTCAATCCGTTTCGATCCGGTCTTCCACTATAAATAAACGCGGTTCACTTCATTCCCTTCACCTGTTCTCGTCACAGAGAAGATGTTGATCGACGTAAAATCCTCTACTTTGGTATCCTCAATGCTGTTCCGTACAGACTTACCCATGTATGTGAAAACAAAATGGACTGTCATCCGGATCACCGGTGCCACTCTTTGGAAAAGAAGATGTTATGTGGAAAGACAGGGCTGTCTTAAGCGGACTCTCATCTACGGACCAGAAGTGAGACACAGTTTAAGACAAACTTTGAGAAATTTGAGGAAGATAAGAAGACCTATGCGATGTCCTGTATGTTAACGGAATAGTGTTAACATCACATAACAAACAACGGCCCTTTTCAGGGCCACTTCCAATACCTCGAAAAGATCTTAATTTTCATTTTATCTCCACCCTAAACGAATATATATAAAACCCTTCCTCTACTAAAAAAAGAAACACGAACGCTCTTGATTCATGTTTGTCTATAGCCCTCTCTCAGGTAGCCTGACGTCACAGTACTTCTCTTTTTGCTACATTGTTACCAGTATGACGTCATGCCACCTGTCGCTTATCGCTCTACAAACCCCCCAGTCTCCTAGTCACCGCTCTACCAAATTTCCATTGACGCTATACAGGCCCAGGGTGTTCTAGTCCCTCTACTCCATTTTCCATTGACGCTATACAGGCCCAGGGTGTTGACCTACTTTCTTGACGCTATACTGGCCCAGGGGGGGTCTGTAATGCTAATTCCCATTGACGCTACGGTAACCCACTATACTACTTGTGTTGCATAAATTAAAATAAACTCACATGCTGATAAGAGTCTGGAGCTTTTTTAAGCCCCATAGAAGCTATAGCTCTTTTAAAAAATGCGTTTATGTCTGCATCTGCTCCGCCACCTTTATACCAGTTACGTCACATTATCTAGACACTGATATACCAATAGTCGAAGTAAGAAGTAGCACTAGCAGCCTCTGGCAAACGACGTGTTGGGTTCAAGGCCAGTAGAATGAAAGTTTTAAATTCCATGTTTACAAACTTGTCTGAGCAAGGCAATCGTATTCTTATTTTTTTTTATTTTTTTAACTATTCAAAAAATGTTGACCTTTTTATCTAACAGATGTGCTCATGCTTTTGTATGAATTTCTATATTAAGCAGTTTGATGTAGCAGTTGATGAATTGACGGTCCCGCTTCGTACGTTTGCAATAGGAATGAAGCAGGGTTCGAGTATAATTGCAAATACCAGTAGATTATAATACAGTCATCTGTGAGTCTAGGCTCTGTCATAATCATTAAAAGTATATACATTTTACATGGTGAGTTCACAAATTATTCCGTTGAGCAAAGAGCTATACAAGATACAAGAAATTTTATTAAATGTTGGTGTCACGGGTAAGAATACATAAAACACCAGCTACATTTGTTACCGACGGCAAGATACAAGATACAAGAAATTTTGTATAACGTGGGTGGTCTGGGTAAAAATACACCAAACACTAGTTCTGTACGTGCACGTGCTATTTTACCGACATGTCAAGATACAAAATACTATATACAATAAAATTTATTTAAAGTTGGTGGACTGGTTAAAAATATAAAAACACTAGTTCTGTGTATAATATTTTACCGAGATGACCAGATACAAGATATAGGAAATTTTATATAATGTTGGTGCCCTAGGTAAAAAATATACGAAACACTAGCTCTGTACAAGCTATTTTACTGAAATGACAAGCAAAAAAAAAAAAAAAAATATAAGATAGAGAAATTTCATTTAACGTTGGTTTGTCTTAGCAAAAAAATATATAAAACATTCGTTTTTTACGTGCGATTTTGCCAACAGGACAAGTTAAAAGATGCAAGAAAGTTTATTTCACATTGGTAGTTGGGTCTAAATATATTTTATCCACAAGACAAGATACAAGACACGAGACGAGATACAAGACACAAGATATTTTATTTAACATTGGTCTTCTGAGTAAAAATACATAAAACACCAGCTCTTTGCGAGCAGTTTTTTTTCCAACATGACGGAGAAAAATTATTTCATAATTCAACAGATATGTGGTACACATATAGTACACATATATCATCATTACAGTGCTCACAGTAACAGCAGATTCAAAGACAGCACAACAGTTGACAACACAAGTATTTCATAATTCAGTAGGGAAATGTTTGGGAATGTCAAACGATACGTTGAAACAGTCTTTCTATAAAACTTTAATAAGTTAACCAAAGTACATGAGGGTAGCCTAGAACTTGCCACCTCTCTACTGCTAGAGTCTATAGTGACCCAAACGTGATGTTAATGGGATTAATTCTACCATGTATACACAACAAGCTGTTAATTAATTGCTTTATTGTAGCTCTCTGGAGACTTTACGCCAAACACAGTGTGTGTGTGTGTGTGTGTGTGTGTGTGTGTGTGTGTGTGTGTGTGTGTGTGTGTGTGATTTAGATTTTTAACGTACCTTTAACAATTTTTCAGTCATATAGCTACGATGTCTGCAGTGTGACAGTTTATAGTGATGTCTAGCACTGGGGCATCATGAGTAGTATAGTGGGTTACCGTAGCGTCAATGGGAATTAGCATTACAGACCCCCCCCTGGGCCAGTATAGCGTCAAGAAAGTAGGTCAACACCCTGGGCCAGTATAGCGTCAAGAAAGTAGGTCAACACCCTGGGCCTGTATAGCGTCAATGGAAAAATGGAGTAGAGGGACTAGAACACCCTGGGCCTGTATAGCGTCAATGGAAAAATGGAGTAGAGGGACTAGAACACCCTGGGCCTGTATAGCGTCAATGGAAATTTTTGTAGAGCGGTGACTAGGAGACTGGGGGTTTGTAGAGCGATAAGCGACAGGTGGCATGTTTCTTTTTTTTAGTAGAGGAAGGGTTTTATATATATATTCGTTTAGGGGGGAGATAAAATGAAAATTAAGATCTTTTCGAGGCATTGGAAGTGGCCCTGAAAAGGGCCGTTGTTTGTTATGTGATGTTAACACTATTCTGTTAACATACAGGACATCGCATAGGTCTTCTTATCTTCCTCAAATTTCTCAAAGTTTGTCTTAAGCTGTGTCTCACTTCTGGTCCGTAGATGAGAGTCCGCTTAAGACAGCCTTATCTTTCCACATAACATCTTCTTTTCCAAAGAGTGGCCCCGGTGATCCGGATGACAGTCCATTTTGTTTTCACATACATGGGTAAGTCTGTACGGAACAGCATTGAGGATACCAAAGTAGAGGATTCTACGTCGATCAACATCTTCTCTGTGACGAGAACAGGTGAAGGGAATGAAGTGAACCGCGTTTATTTATAGTGGAAGACCGGATCGAAACGGATTGAAAGGGTTCAGCAATCCCAACACGCGTTACAAAATTCAGTCACTTCGCGGAGTCTGTCTTCCAATCCGAAGAGAGCTACCTGTGACGTCACATTTCCTATATAGGCACACTAGCGTCTGTGCGCAGTGAATCGATGCGGTAGTGTTTTGTGAAACATGGCGGAACCTAAGAAGACAATGAATTGGGGTGCACCGGCTGTGGAGACGAGAAGTAATGGTACAGCAGCAGCTACCAAAGTGAACACAGTGCTACTTCCCGAAGAGGTTGATTTCAACTGGGATTTAGTGGATTTTTTATCTTCTTCCCAAGAATTTGTTCCGGTACCAGTACCTTCGCCACTTTCTCCTTCATTACCACGTGTCGACGATTTTAAACAAAGACAGAGAAGAATTGGAGAAATTTTTACAGCAGCAGAAAGAAGCAGAGCAAGCATTTCTTCTTGAACAGAAACAGCGAGAAGAAGAAGAAGAGGCAAGAAGGAAACAACAGGAAGAAGAAGCAGTAGAGAAGAAACAAAGTCTAGGAGAGAAGGGGAACAGCGAAAGTCAAACGGTCACGGTACTCTTGGACATTTTGGCCGAGTTAAGAAGTCTGAAACAAATGTATCAGACTTCTTTATTACGACCCAAGAGAAAAAGACCTTCCCGAGCCAAACACCCTAACCCTGTGACTACACCACAGATACCACCCCTAGTGATATCTACTAAATCATTGACAGGAGCAAGTCCACAAGTAGGCCTTGGCCGTGGCAAAGGCTTAAGACAGTTAAAGCGAATTGATTCTCGTTCCTGAGTTTGTTCTAAGGAAAAACAAACACTCAACAGTCCTTTTCAGGGCTACCCAATACTCTCGAAAAGAGTGACTATTCATTTTGCCAAAATCAATTAAAACTCAAATTTCCTTCTTTAACCCTATGATGTACGTGTTGTGAGTGTATGAGTGTAGGTCCTTATTATTTCTAAATAATGAAAACCAAGAGACACTTACGTTTTTTTCAGTTTGGTCTATTCTGTTACAAATTTTTTACAATTCAATATCACAACATAACACAACACAACTCTTTTTAAAAAAGTTCATAGATTTCTTCTGTGTCTTTTTTCTTTCACTCTCTCTGTTTTTTCAATTTCTTCACTTTTACACTTTTTTCCTCTTCTTCGTCTTCTTCTTCCTCACATTTTCCTCGTCTTCTTTTCTTTTCTGTCTTCTCTTTCTGAACGTGTCTGGGTTCTTCTTTTGTCAAGGCTACCTCTGTTTCTTCTTCCTCCTTCTCCTGCTCCTGTTTTTTCTTAGGGCACTCTGAAGACCAATGTCCTTTCTCTTGACAATGATAACAGGTATCTTGACTTTTGTTTCTTTTGACACTGACCTTGCTTCTTTGACGGTCTGGACATTCTGTAGCCCAATGCCCTTTCTTTTGACAGATATAGCAAGTATCTCGACTTTTATCTCGAAAGGAAGGAGAGGAGTCCGTCGGCTTGTCTGAAGAAAACTTTCTTATCACACCTCGCAATGCTCTAATCAGAAGTTCGATCTGTGTGGGTTCTTCCATTGTGCTGGTCGGCTTGAGAGCGAAATGAATACTGAGAGGGGAGTCACTAGCCCTTTATATGTGCCCTGGTCTGACATAGATATATAGGGGTTCATGGTGTTTCACAGGTAGTCATTTGACTTTTTGCCGTCAAGATGAAACGATCGCATCATTTCGAAAAGAAAGAAGAAGAAGAAAGTAAGAGGCAGAAACGTGATTTATCGCCTCGCACAGTAGCTGAAGTCTTAGCACAAATTCATGCCAGCGATTTTGAAGATGAGATGAGTGAACCAGAATCGAAGCCTAAAGAGTCTACACCAAATCAAAGTCCATTACCACCCGTAAACCCTGGAAAGTACTACCATATTCGGGAGACGGACAAACGCTCTTCCAGAAAATTTAGAACCACGGCCTACACGTACGCAGTGAAATTTAAAGATTTCAAGTCTGACGTACCCTTGGAAAAAGCAGAAGGGTTCATCACCGATGTGTGGGATTCTTTGTTAACCACACTAAAAAGACAATGTCGAGCCAAAGAAGACGATCGCTTGAGACTTTCTATTCATCACGACAATTTGAAGTCTCCCGTTTGGATCGAGTTTAGCAGTCCAACAGAATTGACACCTTCCAAAATCATGGACAAGAATCAACACGTACAACAATCCAACGACAAATTTCACATCACGGACGGAAAAGCGACACTGTACATGACCCACGTGTCTCTTCCCCAAGGGACAGGTAAAAAAAAGTTGATGTTGGTAGACAACTTGCGTAACCTCAAGCGTAGTCTTCGTCCAAATTAACAATCCAAAATACAAGATGTGTTTAGCCCGTGCCATCGTGGTGGGACAAACGTATGCCGACAAGAACGATACGGTAGAATGGAAAAGAGCCTGGAAAACTATTCAACAATCGGACCGAGCCAAACAACGAAAAGAAGCAGAACTCCTGTTACAGCAAGCGGGGTTAGCTAAAGACACACCCTGTGGCATTCCTGAAATGCAAAAGTTGCAAGACGTCTTGGCTCCACGTTACGCCTTGAAAGTTCACCCTCAAGAAGTGCGCGGACCTCTGTTGTTTCGAGGTCAAGATTTTAAAGACGGAAAATACATTCACGTCTATCATCACGATGAACATTTTGATGCCATTACCAGTATCACTGCATTCCTGTCATACACTTATTACTGTGAGAAATGTGACTATGGCTATAACAATCGAGAGCAACACAAGCATTGTGGAGCGAAATGCTCAGGATGTTTAGCTTCTACACCCTGTCTGGACGAAGGACAAGAACGAGTGCATTGCTCTGCTTGTCAGCGCACGTTTGTCAGTCCTGCCTGTTACCAACAACACCTAAAGACGCAAGGTTCACAGCAGAAATGTGCTTGTCAGCTCTTGAGATTGTGCCCTACTTGTGGACAAGGCATACGTACCAACAGTGCCAAGGCGCACGTCTGTTCAGGAAAGAAGCGATGTCACATCTGTCGCCAAACCGTGGACTTGGAACACCAATGCTACATTCAAAAATACCATTCCAAACATGAAGAAGAAGAAGAGAATGACCAGAAGAAGAAAGGGAATTTCATCTTTTTCGATTTCGAATGCATGCAAGAGACTGGCATTCACATTCCTAATTTCTGCGTGGTTCACCGAGCGTGCGAGAAGTGCATCCAAGAGCCTCTCTTGACTCATTGCCCTTACTGCAGCAAGATTCCTGGAGGACGTGAAAAAATCTTTCGGGGATCGAACACACTGGCCGATTTTGCCCAATGGATCTTAAGCCCTATCGACGAGACGTGGAGCCAAGAAGATATCGAACGTTACGGAGATTGTCATCGCCATGCCACGGTGATGGCTCACAATTTCTCGGGATACGATGGACAATTTCTGTTGAGATACTATACGGAACAAAGTACCGAACGTGCGAAAGTCACTTTGAACGGAGTCAAAATCATTTCCATGCAAGTGGGACAAGTACAGTTTAAAGATTCAATGAGTTACTTGGCTATGCCTTTGAGCCGCATGCCTAAAACGTTTGGCATGACAGAAATGGCCAAAGGCTATTTTCCACACTTTTTCAATATCGAAGCCAATCAACACGCCGTTCTACCCCATTTGCCTGAGGCTCACTGCTACGACCCCGACAACATGCGTACCGAACAACGAGAAGCTTTCTACGCATGGTACCAGACTCACGCTTCGGACCCTTTTGACTTTCAGGAAGAAATGTTAAAATATTGTCGTTCCGACGTAGACATTTTACGTCGCTGCTGTGGAAAATTTTCGAGAACTGTTCATGGAACACAGAGGGATCGATCCTTTGAAAGAAGCCTGTACCATTGCCAAAGCGTGTTCCTTAGTGTATCGTCAACGATTCATGCCCGAAAACACCCTAGCTGTCATCAGTCCTCAAACGACCAATTTTGTCAAACATCAATACTCAGTCAAAGCCCTACGCTGGTTACATTACTTGTGTGAGAAGGAAGACAAATGGATCCAACACGCTCGCAACGGAGGAGGCGAAAAGACCATCGGAAGGTATTCAGTAGACGGCTGGGACTTAGAAACCCCAAGATCGTGTACGAGTTTAACGGGTGCTTATTTCACGGATGTCCCATCTGCTACCCTCAACGTGACACTAAAAACCAGTTTTTACAACGGACCATGGAAGGCTTGTACCAGGCCACTTGTCAGCGACGCTTGAAGTTAGAAGAGCAAGGATACCAAGTAGTGGAAATGTGGGAACACGAGTACGATCAGCGATTGAAAACCGATCCCGAGTTTAAGCGCATCGTGGAAAGTTACAAGCTGGTGGACCCTCTGAACCAGCGGGACAGTTTGTACGGAGGACGGACGAATGCCACCTGTTTGCTGTACCAAGTCGACGAGGAGAAAGGAGAAGAAATCAAATACTTGGACGTGTGTTCTCTGTATCCGTACGTGTGCAAATATTGCCACTTTCCTGCAGGGCACCCACAATTGCTGACGGAACACATCGACGTGGACAATATTCGACAATACGAAGGATTGATCAAGTGTAAAGTCTTGCCTCCCACGAACTTGTACCATCCCGTTTTACCACATCATTGCCAAGGAAAACTGATGTTTCCCTTGTGTCGTACTTGTGCTGAAACGTGCAGCCAAGACCACCCTTGTCAGCACACTCAGGAAGAACGAGCCTTGACGGGAACGTGGGTCAGCGTGGAATTGTTTAAAGCTCTGGACATGGGATACCAACTGTTAGAAGTGTACGAAATTTACCACTTTCCCAAGACAGAAAAATACCACAAGGGCGACGATTCTCAAAAGGCATTTTTGCAGACTACGTGAATGCCTTTTTGAAACTGAAACAAGAAGCTAGCGGATATCCTTCCTGGTGTCACACTCCCGACGACCAAACAAAGTTCAAAGAGAAATACTGGAAGCAGGAAGGTATCACTTTAGACCACATCGAGAAAAACGAAGGAAGGCGATCGTTTGCCAAAGTGATGTTGAATTGTTTGTGGGGGAAAATGGCACAACGACCGTGTTTACCCAAGACGGAGTATTTGACAGAACCTTTCCGATACTTGCAGATGATTCACGACAAAACCAAATACATGAAACACGTGGACGTTGTTCGTGAGGACTTGCTCTTAATCAATTACGAAGAAGAACTGGACTTTGTAGAAGCCGACGAATTTGGAAATATCATCATTGCGGCTTACGTGACAGCCCATGCTCGCTTAAAACTGTACGAAGCTTTAGAACTGTTAGGAGATCGTGTGCTGTATTTTGACACGGACAGTTGCATCTACATTGATCGCCTGGGTCAACCTCACCCTGTCATCGAAGGAGATCGTTTAGGAGCCTGGACGGATGAGCATCCCGACGACAAGATTCTCAGTTTTGCAAGTGGCGGTCCCAAAAATTACGGCTACGAATACCGGAACAATCAGGGAGATGTGCACACGGAGTGTAAAGTGAAAGGATTGACTCTTAATTATCGCACCAGTCGAGTAGTGAACTTTAGCATATTGAAAGAAGCCTTGCAGTCTGGACAGGATCGAAACTTTAAAGTGACCACCCACGAACCACACAAGATTGTACGTTTACCCACACACCAAATTGTCAGTCGACCCTTGGAAAAAGTTTATCAAATCGTGTACCAGAAGCGAGTTCGGCTTCCCAACCACTTCACTTTACCGTACGGTCATGCCGATATTGGTCAGCATATAAAAAGGGACAACGTTCAGGGTCGATAGTTCATTGTGACTACCATTGCTAAGCGAGAAAGATGAATCCATTCACACAGCAAGTATCCAGTAAGAGTAAACTCAAGTACGATGCTGTGCCTTGCGATGATAGGGATGCCGTACGCTATGACCTTAGTGATTCAGTACCACATCATCATGGGAACTTTGCTATAACTACTACTTCTACTACCATGCCTACCATGGAAAGTGATGCTGTACGTGTCAAACCTGGCGGATGTGAAAGCGATGCCACTCGTTATCGCACACCTTTTCACTTTACTGGTTTTCATGGTGGATGGCCACCTCCACAGGAAACCAAGCGACTACCACCCTTCGGATGTCATGTAAAACTGAGCAAACTCCTAAGGATTTCACCGTACCCTCATCGAAATGAACCTGTGAAAGACGAATATTCGTTCCCTGTGCGTTTGCCAGAATACTGTGATTTTGAAAGTCGATTGCGAACCTTCCAAGGAAAATGGCCAAAATATCTAGGAGGACCTACCCCCGAAGAATTAGCCAGAGCTGGATTTATCTACTTGGGCGAAGGAGATAAAGTCAAGTGCTTCAGTTGCGGTGTCTCACTTCACCAGTGGGAGAAGAAAGATTGCGCTTACCTGGAACATGCTCGATGGTCTCCAGAGTGTCACTACCTGCCTTTATTGGGACCTCGTCATTGAAGTGACC
>JAECUM010047169.1:0-13599 GCA_016617855.1 Megalonaias nervosa
TAAATGTTAGTTCCTTCCGCCTACTACAGAACTGTGTACACCATTTTTCAGGACTACGACATATAGGTTACGCTATACAAGGGAAATAACTGCTTAATTATCTATCGTTTAGCTGACAGAGTTATTTGATTGCTGATAGCATCAAGGACCAAAAATTTTATCATACCTATACCATACCTCGACCTAGGATCATGTAAATTTACTGTGATAAATCCGTGTGAGGTAGCTTGTGCTTTTGAAAAGAAATTTTTAAATTTAATCATGTCCATATCCCCTGAACACCAGGTTTGATGAATATTTCGCAGCGTATGTGTATCGACTCCATTAAACACAACTAAAATATTACAGTTATCTCTGATCACTTTTGGAATGTGTGTATACCGCTGGGCAGCATACATCACGTCTGTGTTTTTATGTCTGCCTCTGGAAAATATCCGGGCAGGATTTGATTGTTTATCCAGCATCACATCATCGTATACTACAAGACTGTTCATAAATCCGTCAAGGTCGTCTACGGATGGGGCTTCATCAATATCGGTAATAAAATCAATAATATTGTCGCCGTTTTCATTAAACGACTTTGCATTTTCATTAAAATCCTTAAGTACTTCATAACATCTTTGATCATCTACGGATGGAGCTACTAAATATAACTTATCCCACTTGAGCTATCGCATTATCAAATTAAGCAATAATTCTGTTTTGCCCGATCCAGATGCACCTATTATGATTGCCCTAATAGAATTTGGCAATGATGGGTGATGCGTGACTGGTTCTTGTTTTCGTGTCGCTGAAAAGTCAATTATAGCCATGATAATAAATAGTATGTATTTATATTGTGTTCGATGCAAATCAACCACCCCCACCACTGGATTAACAACAACAAAAACAAAAAATAAAAGGCGTGCACTTACAGGTAAGTGTGAAAAATGTGGTACAAAAAATAAAATACAAATTTATTTCGTCTAGCACAAAGACAGGAGGTGATGTCGCTACTTCACTTGGAAAATTACCAGGAACTCCGTGGGCAAAATATCCTGGAGAAAAACACTTACCAGGATATGATTATTGTGGTCCTGGAACTCGACTTGATATTCGACTTGATGATCAAAATCAACCAAGACCAGGAGAGTATCCAATAAATAAGATTGATCAAGCGTGTCATGTTCATGATGTTGCGTATAAAAGCAAGGATTTACAACAACGACATATGCAGATGTGAAACTGATTCATGCGTTAAATTCTATACCTGATAAATCTCTCAGAGAAAAACTCGCTAGTTTTCTAGTGAAATCTGCTATGAAGGGTAAACTAATGCTAGGGGCTGGTAATTAATTATATAACTAATATTATAGTCCAAGAGGATATTGGAAGGGCAGAGCAGCGATTAGTAAACTTGCTGAAGCAGCAAAAGTCTCACGTGCTGTTGCTGCAGCGTGGTTAGCACGACAGGCAATATGGCAAATCTATCTACCGCCACCTAAAAAAATTCAGTACGCGTATTTTGATGTCAGCGTTCCCAATGAGGTTCATCAAGCAGATATTTTATTTTTACCACATGATACCATTATAACACGTGGACGTCAATCACGCACATACAAATACGCGTTGACTGTCGTTGATGTTGCAAGTAGATATAAAGAAGCGGAACCATTATCAACAAAAACAGCATCTGAAGTTGCATCTGCGTTTGAATGAATTTATCAACGAGGACCTTTGCGATGGCCACAGTTGCTACAAGTTGATCCTGGCAAAGAATTTCTCGGTGAAGTATCATCGCTGATGAAAAAACATAGCGTCAAAATCAGACGAGGACACACCGCAATTCATCGTGATCAGGCAATAGTTGAACGATTTAATCGAACACCCGCTGAGCGGTTATTTGGATATCAGTATGCGAAGGAAATAATTCAGAGCGACGTTAGATCTCGTGAATGGGTTTCAAGATTACCAAGTGTAATAGCTGCGTTAAATAATGAAATTACTCGTGCAACTTCTATGAAACCTATCGTTGCAATTACAAAGAAACATATACCCCGTAGCGATGGCTACGGACAACGACGTAACTTTTCAAAACAGCCAGTGTTAGGTAATGTGACTGTCAGATATTTATATGAACCCGGTGAACTTGAAGGGGGTTAAAAAAAAGAGCAACTGACCCTATCTGGAGTGTGACTACACATAAAAATTTCTAGCGTGGTTAGATCTACGGATAGACCTGCAATCTACAGACTGGATTCAACTGCTCCTCAGCGTGGATTTTTACGCGAACAATTACAAGTAATTCCTGAAGACACGCAATTACCACCGCGTTCACTTCTGTAAATTGGAACCCCTACGTCGATTGCATTCAAGACCTGTCAATATGACATTACCACATGCATGACCAATATCACTATTCATTCTTTCCACGGTAAATTGTTTTGGATTATTACTCGAATACTTCCACAACATGTGACAATTACAAATTACACAACGATTATTCTGTTGTTGTTTTAGCGTCATAATAAATTCAACATCGACGTCAAAATCACGATTATTTTTTTATCACATCGTTTATAAATGGATATTTTTTTTTCTTATTACTTCGTCACTAACTGTTTGATTATTATTTTCTGTGGAGTCTATGACAACTCTGTGTAACTGAGAGATTCTTCTGACTCTAGATACTGCGAGATAAACTAAATTTGACCACTCGATTCTGTCATCGACAATCCAGATATTTGTATCAGTAATAGTTAATCCTTGTGACGAGTGAATCGTTATGGTATATCCCAATTTCCACGGTGAGTTATTCATACTCAACGCGTTTTCAACAACATCAACTTCAACTAAAACAATATCATTTAGTACGAGATTCTGCTTCTTATCTGATCCTGGAATTTTAATATCGACATTTTGTCGTCGAGTATCTGCTGGGCGATAACACAATGGCACAAGTAGATTTGAGAATTCTTCCTTATGTAACATAAATAATTTCTCCTGTAATTCATCACGAATTATTTTTCTACTCGCAACTATTAAATCATTTGGTGTCCACAGATTCCAGAAATCATCGATGAGAGTTTCTGGAATTATTTCACGCGCTATCTCACATTGTATTCTATCTGGTTGTAGTCTGATTAATCTTTTAAATTCTTTCAGAGGTTCATCAATAGTACTATAATCATCATTTATTTCTTCATAATAATCCACAAATGATTTTAACCACTCATGTGGAGATTGACCGAAGAAAGGTGGTGGTTGACCATGATCGCCGCACATAATTACCACAGTAGTTTTCGTCAATAACCAATTAAGAAATATTCTTAGTGTTTCTAACGACACTGTACAAATCTCATCCCAGATGATGATATTGGGAATATATTTCTCACCCATTCGCTCAGGTGTCCATGTATCTCCACACCATCTGAAGAAACTATGATATGTACATGATTTTATTCCTCATTGTTTTATTTCTCTTGCTAGTCTGTGTGTAGGTGTCAACACAATCATATCTGAACTCTGATGAAATAATTCAATGGCACGTGTTGTTTTACCAGAACCTCCAGGTCCATTGAGATAGATCGTTTTATGTCTGGTCACGGGATCAAATACAGATGGTGCTGTTGATACTGGTATTTGATTGTCATTACCGTAATATATGTCTTTGCTATCAACGTCTGCTGATTCAGAATAATCGAGTATGCTTTCGTATTTTATTCTCCATGATCCCCATTCATTACTACCGAGTAATGGTTTTACTAAATCCTGTACGCGCTATTTATATAAAACGAATCCGTAGCAACTCTAACGGCGTAATCAGGAAATTTATTTATCATGGATAATAAATTTATAGAAACGTGAGCGAGCATATAGGATCTTAAATGAGTAAATTGCGGTGATTCACCATCAATATAACTCACAATCGTACCTAATTTAGTTCCGTCTAATAAATAGGCATTGCTTCTACTTATGAATATTCCTTTGTTCGTTGTGTCAGTAATTATAAAATCCAACTCTGCATCATCCATGATTAATCTTGCACATTGTCGTTTATGATCATGTGAACCACCTTGAGTAAATTTACCAATTATTTTTCTGCCGAGATCTTTTGCAACTTTATTTTCATAATCAGTTTTATCCCCAATCTTCACCTGGATCTGTCGGTGAATATTTCTTTTGTTGTGGTAACCAAACTTGTTTCTGCGGATGATATGATATAATAGCTTCACTTACGCTCGACGACACTAAGATTCCAGTATCAAGCATGTATCATAATAGCACTATTGGAACCCAATATTTTTTTGAGAAATATCTCCCAAACCACGCATAGACAATAGGATGAAGATTATTACAAAACTTAAATGATTTTACACAAGCAGATCCAGTTAAATCAAAATCAGGTAATTGTCCATTTATCGCAACTCTCGTCATTTCATGTGTTGGATGTCCGAATCTTTTGAAATATTCAGAACAGTCTTCGTATCCAAGAAAACTCCCAGGATAACACGCAACCATATCAACCGATATAACTTTACGATGATCGTATTTGGTATTCCATAATCCACCGTGTCCGTATTCGACACCACTATGCTGAATATCCACGAGGAATTCTGATCGTTTTGGCTTCCATGAATTTTTCTCCTGAGCGAAGTGAGCAGCAACTGATGGAACTGTAAAACAATTATTCAATAATCGTTCAACTTCAACATCATCAGAATTATATTTCAATGCAAGATTCTTCATTTCCTCATGGAGAGATTCTTTACAATAAATCTCTCCATTAGCTTTTACAAACTGATCACAATTCACGGATTCTGAACTCTGAAATAACCAAACAGATACAGGATCATTCGTACTGATATCTCTGATAGCATCGAATATATAATCGTTATAAAATTTAACTATTCTATCTCGTGGAAATATTGTTACAGCATTAGTCCATGCATGTGCATTATGATCAATGATTGTTATTGGAGCTCCTCTTGATGTGTATTTTGACGCATATAAAATCTCTCCGGTTAGTGTTCTTACTGTTATTGGAAATTTTAATCTTTTTTCTAGTTCAGCGACGTCTTTGATAGATGCTTCAGTATTCTTAGCTGTTTCTGCCCATGAGTTTATTTTTTCACGTCGTATATCTGTTAAGCCATTCCCACGTATTGCTTTTTTGAAGTGTTCCATAACTCGCTCAGCTACACAATTTAATCTTGATAATTTCATCGGTTTAAGATTTTCAACGCTGGGTTTATCATTTAATGGATATATCGCATAAACAACTGTGGTTACAGGATATGCTCGTTTTTAATACGGTTTATCAATACCAGTTAATATACCTGGCTTGGAATTTTTTATCCAATATAACAGTTTGTCCTGATTGTGTTACTCTGACAGGTTCACGTTTATAACGGATAATGCAAATATCATCATCCGTCTGCACAATAAATTTGATCAGAATAATATATCGCTGATTATCAAGGTAATTGATAATACTTCTTCCTCGTTCGTCATTTATTCTTGTGTCGACGGTATCTCTGATTCTAAATGTCGACCAAGTATGAGTAGCACCATCATTTCGAAATTCTTTCTTGGCTTCCCGAATACGATCGGTTATATCATCATTCATCAAAGCTAGGTCTTGCATTGAGTATTTAGATTTGGATTTTGATAATTTATCAAGATCAAATCTTGCTCCAGAGGGTTCAGTTGCAGATAATCTCTTAAATTCCTCCATCATAATAATTAAGACAGGATTTTTGGTCATAATATAATGATACAAACAAATAACAAATTCAACTGGTTAATGATCGGGTTTTCATTTCGCTGCAATAAACCATGTGTAAAAAAATTCTGCTGACACCACATGCAGAGTTTTCGTACAGGAAGCACAGGACCAAAACCTTGCGTTCGATGCGGTGTTGGAGTCAGAGGAAAAACTCAAGTATGCGTGCAATATGGCGGTAAAAAAAATATAGAGAGATGAAGCGGTATTACAATGAGAAATATGGACCATCGGCGTCTCCGTTTAAAACCATAAATGATTATTTGGCTAGATTTCAGAATAATCACTTAGAAGAATGATATTATATATAAATGGAGCAGAATGAGTTTGTGAGACATCCAATCATTAAGAATTACGAGGCATCTCGTAGTGGTATAATCAGAAACTGTCAACGAAAAAAAACAGTTGGTTCTATTATTAATACTGGATATTGCATGTTTCGTGTTGGAAAAGATAAAAATTATATCCCACATAGATTTGTATTTGAGTGTTTTTATGGCCCGATCAAAGACGGATTTTTAGTCGAACATATCAGTTCAGATCCAAGAGATAATTCTTTGGAAAATTTACGTATCGTTACACAAAGTCAGAATTTTACATCTGGAAGAACCGGTCATGGTAATAAATATCCAAGATCAGTTATATCCACAAACACAGAAACAGGTGAAGAAATAATCTTCCCATCGATGACTTTGGCTGGTAAGTATTTTGATATTGTCATACCTTCAGTACGACGTGTTGCAGATAATAACTAAATCAGCATTTTCGAAAAAATTCAATCAGAAGATCAAATTCAGATATGCTGCTAACAATTAAAAATACATAATTAATGATAATGAAACGAATTCAATTATTTACGACAGAGATAAAATCTGTATTGCTGATAAATTACCTCCGTGGACTAAAGTCAAGATTACTGAAAGAGATGGTGTTACTTACGTAGAATTCATTGATAAAATTTACGGAAGAGGATTTTCACAGCGATTATGTTTCGTCATGCGTGTCTCACGTGATAAACGTGCGCGCCGATGATTACAAGAAATATTTAGAGCTAGAATGCACAAGGAAAAATAATCCGTTATTCTGTGCAGTTTTTATAAATTAATTATTTTTTATTCTTATCTCTGGAAATATAAATTTAGAAATGATTTCAGAAAATTCACAAATTTACTGAAATTTCTTCATTTAGTCGTGCAATTATACCATCAGAATCAATGAATTTTACTGAAATTCCTTAATTTTAGTCGTGTAATTACCCCGTCAAAATTAATGAATTTGTTAAAATTTCTTCGCTTAGTCGTGCAAATACCCCATCAAAATCAATAAATTTACTCAGATTTGCTTTATTTTCTTAATTTTACGGAATATTTCATAAAACAATTTTATTTATAATATATTTCTGAAATATGATATGAAAGGTGATAATGTGGTATGTGTTGAAATGTTCAGGACCGATTTTATTTATACTTTGTTCTGCGGTTAAATTCCAGACGGACAACGAGTTTATCGTGTAAATAACTCATTAGCGATGACAATATCGAAAATCTCTCTTTGCAAGATGAATTTCAACCGCATCCCGTGTTTGATTTGTATGAGGTCTCTGACAAAGGAATTATACTAAATAGAAAAACAAAAATAGTATTAGGAAATTTGCATAACACTGATTATTTACGTGTAACAGTTTGTGGAACTAAAACTGATCGAGTTGGTTATTAGTCACCGCGTCATTTATGAAACATTCAACGGCGCTATTCTAAATGATTTGGTTACTAATCATATTGACAAAATTAAAACAGATAATAGAATAGAAGTTAGAATAAGTTGTGCAGTCCTTATATATAATGCTGTAAATATGCTTGCTGTAAATATGCTACTATAATTATGTGTTGTACCGTCATAAATACATTCCTCGCTGAGGAATATTTATTTTCATTATTTATAGTAGCAGAAGGAAAATGAGTCGTTTCTATGTCAGAGACGAGATCCCCTTTCGCTAACAAAAATATTTTATCATCTTATTTTGTCACCTTATTTTGAGCTAAAAAAGAAATATCTTTGTCAAATAAAACATCAACCATATTGTCGATGAATAACATTAGATCAGTTGTCCAACCCGCTATTCGCTCATCGTCTTCGTCGGCAAACAACCATACTGATCCGTACTTGATTGATAAATGATAACCAACTTTTTTAATACAATCGTTTATTATGTTGGGTTTTATGCCAGGATATCTCGAAGCTGATTTAATGGAATTGAATCTTTTAAAAAATCTGTTAGATTAAATCCAACACTTTTTATTGGCGATTTAATAATCCATTATTTATATAATGTTTTATTGTTTAATGTGACAAAATAAGTCTAGAGGATCTGGATCAAAAAATTTGGTCCAGGAACCTCTACTGAGCTAGAATCCTCATCTGAGATAGGCATATCATTTCCTTCTACTACTGTGGCCTAATATTCAGTCAAGATGACGCTGAGTTTGCAAAACGAGAAGACGATCTGGCAATGTATTTAAAAAAATATCCCAATTTCGCACAGTACTTCAATAAGTTCATAAGTAAAAAAATTAAAATGTTTGTGTACAAACCATTAAAAAACAAAACTATCACGAGTCTTCGGACCAACAGCAACTCGGAATCTATCAACAATAAACTTAAGCAGGTTGCTGATAGGGAACAACACAAGATACCCGAATTAATTAACAGGTTATATAGTGTAACTCAAGCTCAGTTTATAGATTTGCGTCGCGCGCTATATGGCTCTGGCAATTATAATTTATTTGGCTCTTCCTCTTTATATGTAATTGATGAAACCATCTGGCGCACAAAAACATCAGCAGAAAAGACAAGACTCTTTACAAATTTTTTAACAAAAGCAACTAAATTCCAATACTTCGAAGTACATACATTCATCCAATGGAAAATTCCAATGCATCCGGCCGAAAATAGATGCGGGACGCAAACCTGGGCAAAGAAAGCGTTCAAAGGCGGAACGAACATCGCAAAAGAAATGGTGATAATAGCGAGCATTGACCTAGGCTGTGCAAATTGAACTAGAAATACATTTGCCTAATGTCGATGAATGGCTACGCATTTCCATTATTCCAGTTTTTGATCTGGTTTTATATAAAAATTCTTTGCAATGCTTATAATAGTACAATTTTAGGAAGTTTTAGTTACCTACTACACAGGTTGCAAGCATTACTTGTTTTATGTTGATTGCATTAATGCTTTGATTTAAAGCATGCAAAATACAATTGAGTTGAACTTCATCATTTCAATGTTGATACACTTCATTTCATGTTTTAAAACTGTGCTTGATAAGACTTTGAACAATAATCTTTGTATATATTTATACTTTTTTAATTTGCGGCGAGGCATGCCATATTTGCTAGAAATCTGAAACCTATGATACAGAAATTATGTGGTACTTTCAGTTGTTCGTTGTTTTGTAATGTTGTGTTAATCTCATTTGACAGTTATGGCATTGATGGCAATTATTTACTTCAGATAATTCTAAAAAGAATTTAAATAAAATGCAATGAAGAAATACAATCTATCGCCAAAGCCCGTAGCGACAACCAATTTCTAATAAGGACAAGAACATTTACAGTGTGGTGTATATATTATTGTTTTTATCCTCGTTGGTATGAATGTCACTTGTGGTCCATTATTTACTTCACAATGTGGCTGTTTTTACTTATTGACTGGGTCTTTTTGATAACCAGCACTGGCGATGAATATAGCAACATTTGTCTCCCTTGTTTCAATGTATACAACCTATATCAAAAATAAATGCAGCCTATTTTGTCGTCTGTTTCTACAAAATAATACTCTTTCCAAGGTTTTCTTGTGGTTTTTGAGTATGCTTCGTTTAATTTACTTCATGTTTGTAATGGATTTGGGCAGGTTTTGGGTGGTTTTGGGCAGGTTTTGGGTGAATCGTGCGGCCGTTAAATAATTGCTCTGCGGATTCTACAAATTCTTCTTGTGTTTGTTGACGCACTTGTAATTTTTGCTTAACACTATTATGAAGCGGAAGATATTTCTGTATCGCTTCTAGTCGCTCTCGAGCTAATCTTGCTGAATGAGCTTCACCGATCATTAGTGATGTAAAAATGAACGATCTTTTTAAATCGACAGCAGCAGGGAGGGTGAGACCACATGTAAGAGAACAGGATTTATTTTTGAAGCAAACGGGGAAAATAGGGTCTGCTTGAACAGTATGTAATTGAAGCAGATTCTGCCTTAATTATTATCAAAATCTGGCTTAATTATAAGAGTGGTCTGTTCACCCTCCCTGCTGCAGCAGAGAGTTTAAATGCTCGATAACATTCGCAAATTTGCAAACCTACCTCTACGCTATAGCTCCCCGTTTGTTTGCATCCCCCCCCCACCAATTTCAAGAACAAAAATGTTTAATGTGATAAAAGGTGCACAGAACTAAGTCAACTGAAACATTGATTTATAATTTCTAACCTGACTTTGATCAGAGTGCCATTAATACTGGCATCCCCTTTACCTCTCATGTTTATCGGACTTTCCATACCAACACGGCGCCATATTCAGTACACTATGGGCTAATTTATTTCGCTCCGACAACATAGTGTTATGCCGGTACATCTGGCTTAAGTCAACAGTGTCATCTTTAGCATGTTTACAGCATGGAATTTCTCGTTCACTGCACCATCGTAACACATATCTTGTTCATGAAGTGAGCTATTTCATGCAAATAGGATGACCCTATTAATTATACGTAATTGTTACGCTTAAAATGTCCCAGTTTTAATTCAGATATGTAGACTTATTTTGGCAGACGTGATTTGAACGTTCATTCATGCGGAGTACATGTTTTGTGTTACCGCTGCGATGTGTTGTCGAAGGATGTTGTAAGAAACGTAAGAAAAAGAACAGTTATTTAAGAGATGGTGCTTAGCCAAGAAAGTTGAACATGATTATGAAAGTCTCGAACAATTTGTATTACTTGAAGAGTTCAAAAACTGTGTTCCTAATGACATTAAGAATCATCTTGAAGAGCAATAGATTGAAACCTTGGAAAATGCTGCGCTTGCTCCCGATGAGTATTACTTAACTCATAAAGTTCCTGTTGTAGGCAAATCATTCACACAGCAGTCTACTGGTAGAAAGGTATTCCAGCCCAATACAGCTACTACTAAAACTCAATCTGGTACAACTTCTAAAAATCAAGCTTCTGATAAACTTGATTCAAAATCCTTGTCTATTCCTACGTGTACCTATTGCAAGAAAAAAGGACACGTCATTTCTGATTGCTTTAAATTGAAATATAGGCATCAGACCTATCCCAAATGCTCTTATTTCTAAGAGGTCAAGGTCACGGTCATGTATTGAAAGCAATACATTTGTTTGGTCTAATAAACCCCAGTCTGATTTTATTATGGAGAATTATGAACCATTCATGTCGAAGGGTTCTATATCACTCTTGGGTGATTTGGCCAATCCTATCTCTATTAAAATTTTAAGGATACAGGAGCTTCTCAGAGTCTTTTAGTGTCAGGTACCTTGCTTTTTTCTGAGAAGTCCTGTTCTAATGAGTGTTCTCATTCAGGGAGTAGAGTGCGGATTTGTTAATGTTCCTCTCCATTCTGTAAATTTATCATCAGACTTAGTTTCAGGACCTGTGACAGTCGGAATAGTGTCTACTTTACCCGTTGAGGGCATTCATTTGTTGCTAGGCAACGACCTAGCTGGAGACAAGGTTGTGGTTAATCCACCTGCAACTGACAAGCCTTCTTTGGATCAGAAAGTTGATCCTATTGAAAAAGAATATTCTGAGTTATACCCAGCTTGTGCAGTTACCAGAGCTATGTCAAAGAAAGCCTTGTGAATGATTTTGATAAGGAAAATATTCCTTTGGCTGACACATGTATTGGTCAGGCTTTAGATGAGGTCACTTTCACTTCTAATTTGGATCAATCAAAAGGTATTGATCACAGTGATCCTCTTTTAAAAACTTATTCTCTTTTATCGAATCAGGGTGATAAACGACAATCACTTGTCGTCGAACAGGAAAAAGATCCTGAGATCTCCTGTTTGTTTCAGAGGGCCATTAGTGAAACTTAAACCACTGAAGTACCTGTCTGTTACATGACGAGTCTTCTGCAGAAGAACCCTCACAAGATGGAACATCTTCTCTTGGATATTGGACGGAAGAGGATACTCAACTAATTCATGTCCCTGGACATTTTCGAACTTGCATGAATGGAAATTATTCTGACCTGGACACTCAAACTGATTACACACCATAATGCAACCTGATGTGCACTTCAGACTTCATTATTCTTGGAGGACTAAAAACTTTCAATTTTGGATTAAACTGTGTGCATTAACTGAAGGGTAAAAGTGTGTTGAACTAGTATGGGCTACTATTTTATTAGAGTAATCACTGGAAATGATTGTGAATAATTTATGACTTAAGCGGTCAAAAAATGTTCACATTTCTGTCACTAAAAATATGACATATGATGTCTCAAGGATGTACATGTAATTGGTAAGTATCATCTAGGAATGATGGGTGGAAAAACTAAGTTTTGATATTCATGTACTAAAAAGTATGTGGAGGTGTGTTTTTTTTTAAAAAATATTAATGGTTGACTAGTTATCTTAGTTCAAACTCTTCCCATCCCCATCTAATATTATATGCACTTGATACTGAATATGTGATTATATTTAATTTAAAAAAAAAAAAAAAATCTTGATCTCTTACTATTCATGAAATTAAGTCAGTCAAGGTTCACAATTTGCATATTCCAAGTTCATATATATTCAGAGGGGAAAGGAAATGAAAAATATGTATGCTACATTAAAGCAAATGAACATGCAATGGTTCTGTTCTATTTGAGGAATAGCATATGAAATGTATTGTTTAGCAAACTTTAATAGCTTGTTTTGTTTCTAATTAATTAGAAATAGATAGGAAAGAATATTGAGTGTTACTTCCTGGGCACATGTTGGTTAGTTGGCATAATTCTATTTTTACATGTAAAACAATAACAGCCCTTGATATGTGTATTCAAATTCATGATTACTGTTAAAACTTTACATTGTTCATGCTTATTCAATGTCATAGAAATATGGATGGTTATTTTTTTTTGTTTTGGAAATGCTAGAGTTAGGAAAGGTGGAGTCAAGCTAATAATAGATATATATCTTTTTTTAAGCATAATACTTGCCTACTATTTATGATCTTGACTTGGAGTTCATTTTGATTCTTCTGATTAGGCTTGTACTTTGCATCATCACTCTGTAAATGAAAATGATACTTTCATTGAAAATGTTTTTTTTTTTTTTAAAATAAAAATTAAAAAAAATGCATTGTAAATGGTACATTAACTATAAATGATATGGATGAATATCTTATGATATAAACATTTATATAATTTTTTAATGATTCATCATATGCATGAAATATTGTAAGAGTTATTAAAACAAGGCTCAGGTTTTTCACAATTAAGTGCATTCAATGTATTTTGTGCATGTCAGTAAGATTCTTCCTTTGAAAAGGAGACTTAGTATGCTTAATTGTTGTTTTTAACTGAAATAGTATACAGAATATTTATTACATAATTTTATTTTAATATAATAGTTATGTATTACATAAAGATGAGCAGCAGAGAGGGTGAACCCTACAACTTTGTAGAGACCTTATTTTTGAAAATTAAGGGTTCCTACGAGGGATTTAAAAAAACATTTTTGTCTTAATAATGAAAACTTCTTTAATTGACCAGATTTTTTCACAATCTGGTCACTACGCGTATGTCATTCACCCTCTCTGCTGCTATGATTTTTATCCA
>JAECUM010047170.1:0-38306 GCA_016617855.1 Megalonaias nervosa
TAACAAATAGTCAAGAGATTCAGTTCCAAGTAAATTAACTTTGTATTCTGGGTTTTTAGACCTCATATATTGAGTCCCTGAATCAGAAATGTATGAATATCTGCTTGGATTTCCAAAATTATCAAACAAGTGCAAAATCAACAGCACTTGTTTCATGGACTCTTGGTGGGACTCTATATGAATATGCTGTGAAAAGTACACATTATAGCATATTGCAAATTGCATCTGATAGGCAGGTGATAGAGTTTTTAATCACTGTAATCTTGCTAAATTTGAACTGCTTTGGCTAAATTGGTAACTGTTGACTGGACTAATAGTAATACTCACAGTAATACTGCCATTGATGAACACACACACACACACACACACACACACACACACACTACATCGATCTCTATAAAGTCTAGATGTGGAGCTGGGATTTATATCTTTTTGTTTGATACAGTTTTCCTACTGTGAAGATAAATGTTGTAATTTATGTTGAAAATTTATGTACATACAATGAGTAGAAGAGTTGTGCCTAGAACTGTGATAGAATCTATAAACACATGTATGCTAATTTACTTTGGTTGACATAAATTATACGCTGCAGGCTGATATGCTTCAAATGCAGTTCTGCTGAAATACTGCTAATAAAGCAATGAACTCATCCACTGAAAACTGCTGAATTTACACTTTCACTTAAAAACCAATGAATTTAGGCTTCATTTCTGCTGAAAATATATGCTGCACTTCTGTATTCATCCAATGAATGTATGCTTCAACACCTATGAATTTATCCACTTCAATAATCTTCAATGTCCAGTTTTAAACTAGAGTCAAACTGCAATATGTATTGTTCTTTCCACAAACAAATACCCTTTCTTGCATCAAGTTTATTCAAGAAATTGAAACGTGCCATTATCGCAAGCACTTTGTTGTGGATGTATTCATTTCTGCAATAAATTTTCACTTTTTCATAATAAGTTTTGAATTAGTCATTGTACAATCAAGCTGTTCAAATTGGTTGTTTTAGAGTTGAACTACAGCACAGTTTTCAATAATTTCCTTGTCTGTGTAGGGGAAGCCTTTGAGTTTATTTTGAGCCTGGATAGTTTATTTATCTCAAGATTAGAGAGTCTTCTGTTTCCATAAATAAGAGCATGAATATTTTAAAAACTATTTGAGGGCCAGAAAAAAATGACCAAATCCTAAAAATTATATGATTGGTCAATATGTTAACTAAGAAAATGTAGCAAGCCATGCTGTGTTATAACTTACAAGTACTGATTCAAAATATAAAATGCCGAAAACATTATCATCATCAGCCTTTGATGTTGAGAATCTTTTGTACTAAGATTCAAACTTCTCATACTTGAGTAACCATTCCACAACTGAATTTATTTTCAACATTTGAGTCTATATATTTTCCTCCCTGTACACTACTTTGAAAATAAATGCATTATTGTTTTCACTTAAGATTGCATCCTGTTTTTATATCATTGAAATCTGGAGCAAGACTGTACAACTTCATCATATTCTTATGGAGAAACATCACATCCACATTTTCTGGTTTGAGCTGAGACCACTTTTTATTTATAAGATTGCCTGTCAAGACTTGCCTTGAAAAGATCATAAAAATCAAAATAAAATGTTTTTGTTTGAGATTGTGTACATGTGTCATTTACTAGCCACTGAACGTATATTCTTCATTGCACAACTTGCAAATCACATTTGACAGGTTTAGACTCTTTTTATTTGCCAGACCATCTTTCTTTTTCTGGAAAGTAGGCCCACACTTTCGATCGTTTCACCTTTCCAGGAAAGTCAAAAAGTTCACTTTCACTTTTGCTTGCCATTTTTAAAGTGTGTCGCTTATATCACAGCTAAATTATATTTTAAAAACAGATAAAAAGCACAAATCAAACGAAATATTCTTTTTATGGACATTAATTTAACATAGTCTACACTATCCTTTCAATAAATGTATTATTAAATTTATATATTCTGGAGTTATTCCAATTCAATAGTGATAATAATTTAATAAATTTACTGGTACAGTAAGGAAACTCGATCATGAAAAGTGTACTTGATTAATAAATCAAACTGGTTGAACAAGTGATGCTCGGGTAACTCGATTAATTGGAATAGCACTAATTGTTTCAGTCAATTTTCTGCCCCATGTTCCTCAAATCTTGACTCCTGTTCATCCACTGGGCCCAGCTTTTTCATTTGAGAAAGAAACCCGAAAAACTTCCAGCTATTTTTCTTTAGTGAATGTCCATCCACATCTATGCTGGTTCTAGCAATGTCTAAAGCCATTAAAGATGATAAAAACGTTAAAATAGCAGTTAAATTCCATTTTAAAGCAACATTTTTAGCAATATAATCATGGAAGGTTTAAAGTAGTCTACCAGAGTGCAAATCAAACTCACTATAAGGACAACATTTCTAGGTAAAAAAAATTGCAGAAAGACACAGTTTGACATGTTATCAATGAATTTTTAATCTGAAATGAAGAATAATTAAAAAAGGAACTGTTTTTACAAATGCTGGGAGATAAAGTGTGAACACTGAAGTTAAATGAAAGCGCAGATCTGCAGGGGAAAATTCCACTGAGCAGATTTCAGGAAAACCTAATATTCAAACATGCAAATGTATGTATGGATTACTTATGTACCTGACAAAACATTTATAATAATAATATAGGTGTCTAAGAAAAAGATGATGGAGCATAACAGAAAAGAAAATTAAATTCTCAAAACTGTCAAAACAGCTATGATTATCTCTTCTTTGTTATTGTACCACCCTAGTGCATTAAGTACTAGCTTGAAGTTTTTCTCCATTCCTTCAAAATGTTGTTTACCCCAAATTTGGAGGACATGGAGTCATGGATGCAACAGTAAACTCTTTAATTTGAAAAACAAAACACAAGTTACTGAACTGACACCATTGAAGGTATTCTTCAGATCTATCCACATACTGGGACTGATAAATATCTATCAGACTTGTCTGTGTTAATCATGCTTACAAGCCATTACAGACACAAAAAAAACAACAAGTTGACCTTGAAATCAATGACATAGTGATGACCATCAACTTATTTATTAGAAAGCAACTAAATGCAAACTCTGATCATAACAAATTTGCAGATTTACAAATCAATATGTTATAAAATCAATGAAGTTAACAAATTAAACAAAATAATAACTTTTAATTTGACTACAAGGTTATGTATGTCTGGTTTTCAAACTCCTTTGCAAAGCATAAATATGCTGATGGTCAGACCCGCATCATTTTCATTTACAACCTACATGTATTGCATACTGCAAAAAGTGTAAAAAGTGTTCAAGTGAAAATTCCAGAGTGGTGCCATCTTTCATTCATGACAAATTGTGATAAGACTTTTGATGTGGCCATCATGGTTGTGACAAGAATTTCGAGGTGGCCATCATGGTTGTGACAAGATTTTTTAGGTGGCCATCATGGTTTTCATAAGGTTTCTGAGGTGACCATCATGGTTATGATAAGATTTCTGAGGTGGCCATCATGGTTGTGATAAGATTTTTGAGGTGGCCATCATGGTTGTAATAACATTTCTGAGGTGGCCATCATGGTTGCGATAAGATTTTTGAGGCATCCATCATGGTTGTGATAAGACTTTTGAGGTGGCCATTATGGTTGCAATATGATTTTTGAGGTGGCCATCATAGTTGTGATAAGATTTTTGAGGTGGCCATCATGGTTGTGATAAGAGTTTTGAGGCATCCATCATGGTTGTGGTAAGATTTCTGAGGTGGCCATCATGGTTGTGACAAGATTTTTGAGGTGGCCATCATGGTTGTGATAAGATTTTTGAGGTGGCCATCATAGTTGCGATAAGATTTTTGAGGTGGCCATCATGGTTGCGATAAGATTTTTGAGGTGGCCATCATGGTTGCCATGTTTGAAGTCAGATCACCATTGTTTTCAATCAGAAAAGCAGCAACATATTGCTTTAGTGTTTTAGTGTGGACCCCATGTGACTGTCTATTCAGGAATTAACCATTAAAAGATATTTATGATCACAAAGAAGCCACTTTTGAGGTAAGATGATGTCATCGTTTTAATACTGGATGAACCACATACTGCTAGAAGTGTTTTTTTTTCTTTTAAATTGGTGAAAATTTCATGACAGCACAATCAATTATTCAGGAGCAGTAGTGATCACAAGATTTTTAAAATGGCCAGCCTCAAGACCATATCATATGTCAGATCAGTACCATTTTCCTTATGACAATCTACATATAGCAAGAAGTGTTTTGGTGAAAACCCCATGTCAATATAATCATCTGTTCAGGAGAAGTACCAATAACAAAGGTTTACAGGATGGCCGTATTTGTGTTTGGATGTCAGAGTGGCAAAATGTGTGTAACAAGTTTCAGTGTATTCCTCACAATGGTGTAGGAGAAACAGCGACAAGAAGCAACTGTCTAACGGACAGAGAATGGACAAAAGACAATGTATGAAGAGACACGGCATAAAAGTCTCATAGTTCTTTGACTAGGAGTGCTCTATAGTATCACTGATTTGCCAACTGATTGGAATTAAGGGAACCAAACACAAGATGTGAAATATTACTGGCAAAAATGGAAAGTTAATTGAAAGGGAACCAAACCTGAGATGTAAAACACAACTGGCACAAATGGAAAGTTAACTGAAAGGGATCCAAACCTGAGATGTAAAACACAGCTGGCACAAAGGGAAAGTTAATTGAAAGGAAACCAAACAAAAGATAGGAAACAAAACTTGCACAAATGGAAAGTTGACTGAAAGAGAACCAAACAAGAGATATGAAACAAAATTGGCACAAATGAAAAGATGACTGAGTCTACTTTTACATGATGTTAACTTCTTCAAGTGAAAGTCACTCTTTCAGTTGCTATGGTCATTAAAAGGCAAATGGAAGGTATTTTAACAAATTGGCTGGCAGAAGCTTATATGGATATAAAGTCATACATCTGATACAAAATAATATGTTAAATCCCTGTGCATTATAATAGATTCTCAAGCAAACATGGTGATAAAATAAGAGCTATGCACAAAATATATTTCAAAGGCTGAAAAATCTCTAAATATCCACCTATCCAGTGAGATCAGTACTAAAATCTTTAGCTCACCCAGAGTAAAACTCTTATCCAGCAGATATTACAGAAATAGAACAGCTGATGATGTTAATGATCAAGATTCAACTGTCAAAGGTTGTTTTATCAGAACTTATTCTATGGCCCTTCTAACATTGGTTGTTGAAAAATTAGAAATAGAGACCAGTTTGTTCTTCCTCTAGTATGCATTTATCAGTATTGAAGCGAGTAAAGAGCTTGCATGAACCTGATCAGACCAAACTAAGAGCTTTTATGATCCTGATCAGACCAAACTAAGGGCTTGTATGAACCTGATCAGAACAAACTAAAAGCTTGTATGAAGAAGGTGCTCTACAGTTTTGTATTTTGCAAAGGGTTAGAATTTTAAAGAAAAAGAATTTCCCTGGACTTCCTCACTGGTTATACTAGGTATTTAAAAAAGACCTTGTATACCTTAGGTATTGTTCAAAGAACCTTTAATTCCCTTTATTTTGGTGTATGATTGATGGGTGTAATATGGGTTATAGAGTATACAGCTTGGCCTTACTCCAGATGTGCACCTTTCAAAAAAGTGCTAGCTTCACTTGGTCAATTTCACTTCCTGAACTTCCGTGGTAAACTGTAAAAAAAAGAGCTGATAACTTTTTTTACATTTTAAATATTTGGTAATTCATTCATTGCACTTTCAGAAGCTGGTATTGTCTAGTCTGGCAAAATTCATTTTCCCTATTTTAATAGCTGCTAAGGATAGTGTACTTTAGACAATTTCAGGCTGATTTTTGGAGCATAAGAGAGCAGTCATTAAAGTTAGCAGTGTGCTAAGATCATTTACAATTTCCAAAAGTACAATATCCGAAGAAATGTCAGCCACATTACATCAAAGTAGCATAGATGTATGCCAACATTCTCTTCACTGTGCATGTTTTAAATGCAAACAACTTCACCTTACATACGTCACTCTCCCAAAAGTACATAATAACTCATGAGCGCCCCAGAACCTGATCAGATCAAGAGCTTGAATGAGCTTGATCAGACCAACTAAGTGCTTTTATGAACTTGATTAGGCCAAACTAAGAGCTTGTATGAGTCTGATCAGACCAAACTAAGAGCTTATATGAGCTTGATCAGCCCAAAGTATTGACTTTCATGAAAAAGCTTGGAATCTGCACTCACCTGGCTGATTAATGCAAAATTCACCCTGCCGCCAGAAAGTTTCACCTGCCATTACAAGTTCAGTTAGGTGAATAAATTTCAGCTAAAGCTGTCAACATTTTTGGAAATGTCAACCGGGTACCTGTCAATCCTAATGATCATTGACCCGGGTACCCTATCAAAGGGAAATTTGATTAAATGTGAGCCTGAACTGCTTTGTTTTAAGTTCATACATGCCAACCCTCCATGAGGAATAAGCATAATTATTACTAATATAAGTGGCAAAAGAGCATAATCTGAGCATAAAAAGAGTAATCTATATATTACATGCCATAATTAGAGAAAGCCATATGAAAAATGTACATTCATTTTCGCGACTTACCTGGATCTGCAGTTAGTTAAAATTCTTGTCACATCTCAGCTAAACCATATGGATTTGTATGAGACTACAGACACAAAACAAAATGATAAATTATTTATACACAACATTCACTTTAACATGTTTAACTTTTGCTTAAAGGTCATAAAGTTAAATGAACAAATTCTGAATACTGTATTACATCACTGTCGCCAGATATAATCTTTGACCTGAACTTGGAAACACTTTTTTTTTTTACATGAGCTAGGCAGGTAGCTTATAGCTAATTTTATTACCTGAGTAATTCTGAATGGGGGTGGGTGGGGTGGTTTACTTGAGTACCCAGGTACCAATTGTCAGCTTTATTTTCAACCCTTCATTTTGGGAATGATACATGTAAGGAAAGCAGGACTGACAAAGGAATTCAGGTGAAATTACCTGGGTTTCAGCTTTTTGAATTTTTATTCCATTTTTAATGATATAATTTTTGTTTATTCTAAAAAGTAAACAATAATTTGGATCTTTTCTGACATAATTTTGGTAAGCAACTGAACATGAAAAAATTTTTCTGAGCATCTTTATGCAATTTCCTTCATAACAGGTCATAGTGACTTCCAACTTTAGATGTTGTTGGTGAAACTAGGATCTTGAAGAAAAACTGCATCTATGAGAGTTGTGCACTATATGTTGTGCAAGCATACCTAAAACTGAATTACACTAACCTGAATCTGTTATGAAAGGATTCTCTAAGTCACTTGCGACCAGCTACCTTGAAATCCCTTTATAATTAAAACCAACCAAGGGGCCATGAGTGGCCGAGTGGTCTAAAGTGCTCACCGTTACGGATCACTGCCATCTCACCTCTCTGTGTGGGTTTGAGTCTCGGATTCGGCCAATGTGGGTATGTGAGAAAGCTTGCCAGTAGCTTCTCGTGGGTCAGTGGATCTTTCCGGGTTTTCCCAGGTTCTTCCTCCACCATTTATACTGGCCACCATGTATAGACTATTTTGTGCTGAAATATGGCGTTAAACCCTACAACAACAACAACATAAAACCAACCAACTACAAAGTCTGTATTTTAAAATGCAAAGGTCTTCCTTTTACAAATCATGAAATTTTGAAAAGTCTGAAAATACATATACACTTCATATCTTTTACTTTATGTGAGCAGGTGGGGAAACTAAAATCTGCAAGGCATATTAACTGTAAATACATCTGCTTATTTCCTAAATGAAGTGAATAAACATCAACAAATTACAAATTCTAAAACTGAATGCCATAATGATACAGAAAACAACACTAATTTTACAACCAAGAATATATGCACTATCTCTTACATAGTGCATAAGAAGTAAATCATGACTGCCTTACTTTCTTTTCATCCCATGTTTCAAGTCCACATGGAAAGAAGGCTCCTTTCTTGTCATATCACACAAAAATCAAAGGTAATTCACTGAGGCCATTACAAGTTATTCTATTTATGAATCAATCCCTTCAAGATTAATCCAAGGAAAGCATAATAAAACCAAATGCTGCTATCACCAATAAAATAAGCACAAAACTTGGTCTACTCACCAAGTATTCCAACCGGAAACAACCTAATCCCAGCCTCCAACTAAATCGTCTTTCATTTGATCTCCACCTGCAAGTAACTCTATTTCATTTCCTGTTACAACCTACTGTAACTCAGTGGGGTGGTTAATTCAAGGTGTGCCATATATACTCATGTATAAATGACCCATAGAATCTGATTGGTCATCACATAATGCACCAGTAGATCAGGGTCTGTTTTGTTCTACTGATTACTCCTAATAAACTGCACAGACCCAGATCTGCAAATCCAGGTCTGTGCTGTCTGCAGATGGATATGACTGTTAGAAAATACATGTACATATGGTAGCTGATTTAATTGGTGGTAAGTACTGTATTTTTCTCATGCAAAACACCTCTCAACTGCAAACAGTCACAACTCTATCTAGGACTGAATAATGTCAGTGGATTAAAGTCTATTCCATTTATTGTATTTATATAATGTTATGGTTTCAAATGAACAACAATGACCCTGATCTGCCAGACATATGCTGTTTGCAGTTACATTTGAATTTTAACTGGAAATAATACACATTATGCATTTACCTCTTTCTCTATACAGGTGAGGAAGGGTGGTATGAGCTTGCCACTTAAAATTCACACAAATCAATATGAACAAACAAGCGAGAGTTGATGTTCTGTGGAGCAACTCTCTACATTATACCAGGCTACATACTGTGTGAATTTTTCATGTCAAATAATGAGAAATAATTGATTTTTTTGCCTGTTTTAAAATACAATCTGTTATTTTAGGCGTAAAGCACTTCTTCTACCTTGTTACTTCAGTTACCAAGAATTACAGCATTTATTTATATATTGGGTTCTCAAATTTCATACCAACATTAACAAGACAAATATCTGCTGATGGAAATTAAATAACCATAAATTGAGCAGTACTGATAAGAGATCTTGCAAAATCAATGTAGCTTCACTATACCAGCGGGCGATGAACAATGCAGAAAACAAACTAAAACAGTCCAAAGAATTCTCCAAAATGGTGAATTTAAAAGCAACAGTACATGCAAACTGCTGCAGCTACACAGAAATAGAGGCATCCCCTGCCAAGCTCGTTCCTTGTCCATCGATTCTATCTCACATATTACAGTAAAACCTGTATTGAGAGACCACTGCTATGTGAGACCAATTGTCTTGAAAGACCATACTCTCAATGCACAGATTTTTTGATAATATAATGGTATAACCTGTTATTAGAGACCACCTGTCTTGAGAGACCATAATTTTTTGGCAGAAGTGGTGGTCTTTCAAGAGAGGCTCTACTGTATTTGAGAAAAAATTAGGAATATGTCATTCTTCATTCCTACCATTAATTTTTGCCTTTATTTCACCAATGATGTAAAATCAATGCATTCTAGCTAGTTCAAAGGAAAATGAAAAATATGAAGCTCGGTCTATTCTAAAACTTAAAATTTAGGGGAGAATTTCCTCCATTTGAAACAAGGGGACAATTTCCCACTTCCATTTGAAACAAAGGGGACAATTTCTCACCTTCATTTGAAACAAAGGGAGCAATTTCTCACCTCCATTTGAAACAAAGGGTACAATTTGTAAATATAGTGGAGATTTAACAAAGTGAACAAAGGTAAGGCTTGCACATATGATTTAGTGCGAAGCAAGCGATTTTGTGTCCTGGAATAGACTCTGATATGAAGTACTATTTAACATGTCTTCTGCAAACATCCATTTATGTTGGACATTACAGTAAAGCCTGTACTGAGAGACCACTGCTATGTGAGACCAATTGTCTTGAAAGACCATACTCTCAATGCAGATTTTTTGATAATATAGTGGTATAACCTGTTATTAGAGACCACCTGTCTTGAGAGACAGAAGTGGTGGTCCTTCAAGAGAGGTTCTACTGTATGCCTTTTATAGGGAATGTGTTGCATTTAATATACCATGTTCTGGGAGGACAGAATGTACTCCTTTTAATTTTCCATGTACTGATATGACAATACAAAAGTACCAAAAAAAATCTCATGTTACCAGTTATTTATGGGGCCCTTATAACTGGGGGCCATACCTACATGTACCTGTTATTTATAAACCCTTCTATCTGTCACTGGGCCATACCTACATGTACCTGTTATTTATAAACCCTTCTATCTGTCACTGGGCCATCCCTACATGTACCTGTTATTTATAAACCCTTCTGTCACTGGGCCATACCTATTTATTTATCACTTACTGTGAACTTATTACTTGCTTATTATATCACCACAATTATGAACATTTACATCAAATTCCTTTAAACTGCTGCAATCATTTCATACATGAATTACTCATTGATATAAATTAGTGTTTAATTATTTTCCTATATTCTTATTCAATACAAAAACCTTTACAGATCAGGAATGAAATGATACAACCTATTCTATCATGGGCCATTTTTATTTAACAACTGCAAAATTGTTAAAAGAGAACATAATTGAATTTTTAATTTTATATCATTTAATGTTATCAAATGCTGTAGCAATGCCCCCCCCCCCAATCAACTGGACTATTATTCTCCATAATGGTATTAGATTTTGCAGCAGTGTTCTCCTGATTGGCAGGACTATCATTCTCCACAATGGTATCTACTGCTGTAGCAGTGCCCCCTCTTCCCCCACCCTGATTGCGAGGACTAACATTCTCCATAATGTTATCCAGTGCTAAAGCAATGTTCCTCTGATTGCCTGGATGATCATTCCCCATACCATTAACAAATGATGCAGCAGTAGCACCCCCCCCTCCCGATTGGCAGGACTAACATTCTCCATAATGGTATCTAATGCTATAGCAGTAACCCCTGATTGCCTGGACAATGATTCCCCATGTTGGTATCAAATGTTGTAGAAGTGCCCCCACCCCCACCACCCTGATTGGCTGGAGTATCATTCCCCATGTTGGTATCAAATGCTGTAGTAGTGCCCCCATCGACATAGTTTTCATTATAAATATTGTTGTTGTTGTTGTTTTTGTTGTTGGGTTTTATGCCATTTATCAGTACAAGATAGGCTATATAATGGAAGCCAGTATAAATGGTATAGGAAGACCCTGGGAAGAACCACTAATCAATGAAAAGCTACTGGCAAGCTCTCCCACATACCCATGTTAGTCAAGCCCGATACTAGAAGCCAAGCAGACAGACACAAGTAAATGCTTTAGACCACGCTATAAATTTTGTCATCACACAGTACTTGCATTTATATGAGATCAGTAGTTATCACTTTTGTTCACATAAAAATTCAGCATATTATTTACATCTTCATTGCTAAGGGCACCAGGCAATCCTGAGCAAGGAGTTTAGTCCAAGTGATAACACAATAAAGAATGACGTAATGGACTTGGATAACAGTCGGGGCATGGAGCACAAGCTTGCAAATAATAAATATTTGAGAACATTGTATGATACACTGTCAACGTTTATGCATGCCCCTTAAATTATTGTCTGTCACAATATGCACAATGCAAGATAGAATTTCATGTATAAATTAATTATGTAAATGTGTTTTATTGTCAAACTGCTTACAATTGATGGTAGATGAAGTTTTTGAATTTGCAGACTAAATTGTTTCATCATTACTGTATTAATATTTAGCTGGTTTTGACCATGAAATATAATATATTCAAACAGTTGGAATGCAAATTATGCAAAAAACAAATAAACTGTAACAATGAAGTTGAGCCCATCATATGCTGGTCCTAAAGAAATTGGCACAATGTACTGTATGTATCAGAATACGTGTTTAACCCATCATATGCTAGTCCTACAGAAATTAGCACTATGCAATGTATGTATCAGAATACATGTTTAACCCATCATACGTTGGTCCTACAGAAATTAGCACTATGCAATGTATGTATCAGAATACATGTCTAACCCATCATATGCTGGTCCTAAAGAAACCGGCACTATGCAATGTATGTATCAGAATACATGTCTAACCCATCATACACTGGTCCTAAAGAAATTAGCATAATGTACTGTATGTATCAGAATATATCTCTAACCCATCATATGCTGCTCCTCTGAATTAGGATACATATCACACTGCAAAAGCAGTGGAGATACACAAATATGCAGATGTATATCATTCATAAATGAAATGACAGATATCTCTTTAATAATTACCTTGAAGAATGTAAGTATCATTAGGAATGAGAAAGGCGAGAATACTAATTACCCATTTTCAAATAACAGATTTGAATAGAGCATTCTCAGGTGGAATGTCTTATCAAGACAAGTGTTTAGTACAGAATGTTTTTATCTGATGAGAAAAAAAAGAATGGTTCTTTATTCTTACATACAGTATAGGTACAATAAGATTCTACTTTGCTGATACCTTTTAATGGCCTTATCAATTACCTTACCTGAATAAGCCAATTGACTCGGTGACATGTCATGCTGAAATAGCTTTATACCCAAGGCAATAAGCATTATTTTGACATCAAAAGTGTAAAAATTATGCAATTCTAAAGTAAACATTAATGTCTGCATAAAATAGTCATCTTATTAATCATCTATCACTCTAAAATTGTTTTTTTTCTTAACAAGACCTAATCATTATGTAAGAATTGAGGAAGTGTACTACTTATTTTAAATAACCTACAGTTAAAAGTCTTTACTTGCTTGCTATATCTAATGTCATGCCATTTTAAGGGAGGATCTATTGAGTTCAAATCTGACACACACTGCCCGGTGGCCTAGTGGTAAGAGCGTATGCCTCATGGGTTCGAACCCCCGTTAAGCCATACCAAAGACTTATAAAAATGGTACTAAAAGGTGTCTCGCTAGGCTCTCATCATTAAGAGGTGTGTGTTAGGACTGATCAGCCTGGTGTCAGGATAATGTGACTGGTTGGGACATAATGCCACATGCCTGTAGCATGATACCCCAGAGCTAAACATCACTATAAACTGCCAAACTGCAGACATCGTAGTGATATGACTGCAAAATTGTTAAAGCTACGTTAAAAATCCAAATCACACACTCAAGTCTGACATTAATCTTGTATGAAACAATTTACAATTGTTTCAATACAGACACAGGTGGCTGGGTCAACTGCCCCACCTGGACAAAGATGGCTGGGTCAACTGCGCCTCCTGCTGTTCAGAACAATGTCTACCCCTTTTTTTACAAAATTTTCTCCACTTCAGAAGGGGTCAGCCCATTTTCAGAACTGTAGAGATGCTCTCTATCAATCATAAAGTAACAAAATTAGATACTAAACCAAATCTAAGAAAACTAAAAGGAAATCAGTTAAATTTCAATTTACTAATTTACAAAGCCAGATAGATACATTTCAACCAATTATCAAACAGTGCAAGTCCCAGTTGCTATACTGGTTCTAAATGATAACAAACTTTGGACATGCAAAACAAATGGCACAGCCTGTTTGATGGCCTCATGAGAAACAAATAAAAATCACAAGTAATGGTGTGAAATGTTTCTTAATGTTGTAGTATACTTACAGAGGGTTTCAGTTAGAGTAATGAGGGTTACACCATCTCCAATACTTTTACGTAAATCCACAACAAGTGATAATTTCCTTTTCTTTAGAACTTCATTAACCCAGGTAGTTAGATCCTGAAAGAGGAAAGGAACACATATTTACTGGAGAAAAATGCAGCTGGACAGTGAAAAACATACAGTATGTTCTCAATGACACTGACAAGTCGATTCTAACTGTAACCTGTACAGACTCAACTCTGTTGTCAAATAATGTGCTGGCATATCTGGGTATATTCAGTTTGTTAGGAGTAATCTGTAGAACAAACAACACAGACCCTGATCAACTGGTGCATTATTTGATGGCAGATCAGAGTTTTGAAAGTTTGTTACGAGTAATCTGTAGAACAAACAATACAGACCCTGACCTCCCGATGCATTATGCAATGGCAGATTATGGTCTATATTGTTTGCTGTTGGACTTGACTTATAAGCAAGGATATATGGTAACTACTGGAATTAAGATCAATACTCTACTGTCTGTATTTTTTATACCCTCTAATTTTTTTCACTTTATTTTATACCATCTCATAAACCTGTCCAAAAATACTTCCTCCATTTTTATTTGTACTAGCTGGAACTTGATCTAAAATCAAAGCAGAACACAGAAATGAGTAAACAATAATTAGAACAAATAATTACTATCTTTATAAATTTATAGTGTACAAAAAATTAGGTGTAAAAATTTAGACCACATAGTGAATGTGCATCACTCACTTACTATTGGTCCCTTCATTATAACAAGATCTTGTTTTAAGGTATGTATGGTCAATAATCACATTTTATTATGTAATATGGTCATAGAATTATATTTATAATGTACTTCATTATAAGGCAATATACTCTATGACTCCCACGGATAGTGTTATAACGAGAGTACTGTATGCTTATCACATACTTCATTATATGGCAGTCTCACTTTAAGACAGAATACTCTATGGCTTTCACTGACAGTGTTATAATGGTGGGTTACTGTATGTGTCTCATGTATGTCATTATAAGGAAATCTCTAAGATAGTATAATCCATGATTCTCATGGACAGTGTTATAATGAAAGAGTACTGTGTATGTATCACATACTTCATTATAAGACAGTCTCACACTATGATGGTATCCATGACTCCCATAGATAGTGTTATAATGAGAGAGTACTGTATATGTATCTTGTTCTTGTTGTTGTTGTTGTTGGGTTTAATGCCATTTTTCAGCACAACATAGGCTATACATGGCGGCCAGTATAATTGGTGGAGGAAGAACCCCGGGAAGAACCACCGACCCACGAGAAGCTACTGGCAGGCTTTCTCACGTACCCACGTTAGCCGAGCCTGAGACTCGAACTCACGCAGATAGAGGTGAGATGGCAGTGGTCCGTAACGATGAGTACTTTAGACCACTCGGCCACTCGGGGCCCCGTATTATTATAAGGCTATCTCACTTTAAGGCAATATACTCTACTACTCCCATGGATAGCATTATAACAACAGAGTACTGTATTTGTCTCATGTACTTCATTATAAGGCAGTCTCACTTTAAGATAGAATACTTTATGGCTTTCATCGACAGTGTTATAATGGTGGATTACTGTATATGTATCATGTATGTCATTATAAGGCAATCTCTCTCTACAATGGTATACTCCATGACTCACATCGACAGTGTTATAATGAGAGAGTACAGCAAATGTATCATGTACTTCATTATAAGGCAGTCTCACTTTAAGATAGTATACTCCATGGTTCCCACTGACAACATTAAAATGAGGGAGTGCTATATGATTACACCATGCTTAAATAAATTTCAAATCAATATTCAATTCGGCAAATGTGGATATGTGAGAAAGCTTGCCAGTAGCTTCTCGTGGGTCGGTGGTTCTTTCCGCGGATTTCCCGGTTTCTTCCTCCACCATTAATACTGGCCGCCATGTATAGCCTATCGTGTGCTGAAAAATGGCGTTAAGCCCCACAACAACAACAACAAATCAATATTCATATTGCAAGCCAAGATGATAAAGTGTGTATTCTGTTTATCTATGAAAAAACTGATGTCTTAATCCACCGATCACTTGTAGGGATGAATGGAGAATTGGATTTTTCTAATCCTGCATAATAAATCAAATAAAATTAGGACCATCACCTAGACGTACATGTATTTACAGTATATATAAATATAAATACCAGATAAGAGCTATACTTGATCCCAATTCCTGATTTTTTTTTTGTGTCTACATATGACAACTAAATAAGCAACACCTACATGATACCTAAATAAGCAACACAACACCTAAACAAACAACACATTCACATGACACCTAAATAAGCAGCACCTACATATAACACCTTTTTAAGCAACACTTACATGTGACACCTAAATAATCAATACACCTAAATAAGCAACACATATGTAACACCTTAATAAGCAACAACTATATATGACACATGAGCATTATTTATACTTGACACCTAACTAAGCAACACCTACATATAAACACCTAAATAAGCAACACCTACATATGATACCTAAAAAAGCAACACCTACATATGATACCTAAATAAGCAACACCTACACATGACACTTAAATAAGCAACACCTATATATGTCACTTAAATAAGCAACACCTACATATGATACTAAAATAAGCAACACCCACACATGACACTAAAATAAGCAACAGCTACATATGACAATGCCTAAAAATAAGTATTTAACTTCTTCTTGAAAATTAATTTCATGAGCAAACAGCATATACGTTATGTAAGAGTGAAAGTTCTATGACAAGATCAAGCAATGAAATAACATTACACTAAAAAAAAATAATACTGAAGACAATGGGATTCAACAATCCCTTACTTGCATGACAGGCAGACTTGTTACTCATCATACTATGGCAGGCAGACTTGTTACTCATTACACTATGACAGGCAGACTTGTTACTCATTACCCTATGACAGGCAGACTTGTTACTCATTACACCATGACAGTTGCAAGAATCCAAAGGTCACAAAATGAGTCTTCTCAGCTGATGCAGAGCATAACCTTTCTTATCTGTGCTACTTTTGTGTTTGTAAAGTTTGTAATGAGGATTTGAGAAAAGTTTGGAATGAATACTACAGTTGCTTGAAATCCTGTTTATAATTGATATACCACACTCAATTAAACAGAGTCCATCAAAGACACTGACACTCTACTTGGTGAAAAAAGTTCCAGGAATTGAAGTTAAGATAATATCTTCCTTTCAACTGCTGAGTGTTGAAACCATTTCTCATATTTTGAGGCAATAAAAACATTTCCAATTTAGCTGCTGGACAGCAGAAATGTCAGAATGGCATCCTTTCCATTTAGGACCAAGCAGACATCATTAGAAGTTTTTGGTGTAAACCCCATGTCAATATGATCATCCATTAAGGGAGATTAGCAATAGCAAATTTTTCAAGAAGACGGTTGTGGTAACCCTATTAGATAAACCTTTGATTCTATTTTCATTTAGGACCAACTAGGTATCATGTTGATATAACCATCCACAGGAGCAGAGATAATATTTTCAAGATGGTCACCATCATGACCATAATGAGTGTCAATCTGGATCATTTTCATTTAGGACCAACCAGACACCATAAAAACTGAAACCCCACCTCAAAATGACTTTCCATTACAACTTGCAATAACAAGATTTTCAAGATGGACACCAAGGTGGCCATATTGGACATCAAATCAGCTCCATTTTAATTAGGACCAACAAGACATTATAAAGAGTCTTCTGGTGACAACCCCATTTTGATACAACTTTCATTTTGGATGAGTAACAAGAATAATATTTTCAAGATGGCTGCCATGGTGGCCATACTGTATATTAAATGTGCATCACTTCCATTGATGGGCAACTAGACATGATAAGAAGTCTTCTAGTGAAAGTGCAATGTCAATATGACCAGCCATCTAGGATAAGTAATAATAATAAGATTTTCAAGAAGACCACTGTAGTGGCTATATTGAAAGTCTGTGTAACGGGGGGCTTTAAAACATTAAAGCCTCCTTAATTGATTTGGCGATCGTTAACTAGGGAATGACCTCCCATGGTGTTATTGCCCAGTGTGGACGGATAGACGGAACGTTAACAGATAGCTGAGCAAGGCTATTGAAAGAAATAAACAACTAATTAATACATACATAACCAAAATTTCACTTTTCAATCCAACAAATTTACATTGATAGAATTTAGTCGCAGTGTTCAATTTACATCATGTTATGAGTGGTGAATTAGAGAGTATAATTCCACGCTTGACAGCATCACCTGGCATCTCTCTCCTCTTGTCATGTTTTCCACGTCTAATGTGTGCGCTTTGGTCCCCTTTCTGACCCCTGATTATTCTGACCTCTCTTAGATGCGGATTTCCCTCTAACTCAGTGGGTTTTCCTTTTACGGAAGGGTATAAAGCTGTTTCCTTAATACTGTTTCTTTACCACACAATTGTGTGTCCTAACACTATAGCCTGTCTTCCTTTTTAAGACAGCTATCTGGCCTTTCTACAAGGGAAAGCACTATTCTCAAGTTTCCCAAGGAGTCGGACCTTTTTGTCTTCTCACAAGCCAAGAGTCGAACTAAAGAATTCTGAGCAAGTTGGTACCCTTAAATTCTCAGTCTCCCAAAGTGTACGCCTTAATTTTTACTGACCAATCAGAAGTAACTGTTTCTAAAATTCTCCCCAAATAATCATGTCTTTCATCAGATTTCACCAGCCTAAAATATGCTGCAATTAGCTTGCCTTTGAAGATCAATTATTTGACATAAAGTCCTCTTCCAACTGATATGGTTGGTAATTCTATGTATTCTGTGTCACTATACCGTTACAATGACCTGGTCAATTCTACTGAAGCTTAAACGTAGTCCCTTTTATGTTTCAGAGATGAAATAAGTGAAATATCAGTGAACTTTCTCAAGACCTTTCTGGCTTGACTACGATAACTTCAAAGCACAATTTATTCAACCTTAAGTTTCAATAAGTCTTCAAAATTTGCCACATTACAGTCAGCTTGGCACCATTCTCATTTAGGACCAACTAGACACCATACGAAGTCTTTCAATGAAAGCCCCATGCTGATATCATCAGTCATCTAAGAGTAGTCATTACAAATTGTCGAGATGTCTTTTTAGCACCATTTTTATTTACTACCAACTAGGCAGTCTTTTGATAAAAGTCTCCATGTTCAAAAGAAGTAACAACGGTATTTTCAAGATGGCAGCCATACTGGATAATGACGGGCACCATTTTCATTTGGGTCAACTAATACCATCTTTCTGGTACAAACCCACAACAATAATTTTTTGTTCATGAGTGGCAAGAACAAGATTTTCAAGACGATTGCTGTGATGGCCATACTGGTCATCAGATTTTCATTCTGGATCAACTAGACATCATAAGAAGTCTTCTGGTGAAAACCCCAAGTAAATATGACTTTCCATTCAGAAAAGGTAGTGAAAACAGAATTTTCATAGTAGCTATATATGTACTGGATGTCAGCGGAGCACCATTTTCATTCAGGACAAACTGTATGAGTGAAGTGTAATGGCAATCCTCCAAGTAGTGATAACAATGGACAACCAAACAATGGATGGAAAACCATCCCATAAGCTCTTCTTGTCTATGACTGGTGGGGCTAGCATAGTCAGTCACATCAGACCACAGAAAGGTAAACAGATTATAGTGAAGACAATCTACTTATCAATCCACTTGCTTCTGAGCTAAATACCAGCCAAACAATACATACACTATTTCATTACTGTTACTATTAGTCAAAAAACACGATCATTCTAAATTTGGCAGTTAAGTGAAACACATAAAATTAACTCTCATGGAAACTAATTACAAAATCTGGCTGACAGCTAAATGATTGGTTAATTTCCTTCTACACTGATCCTGTACTCCCTCTTTTTATGCATAAATACCATCCACCACTTTTATTCTCAATTTTTAGACTACTCACTGCAATGCTAGAAAGGTATGGATCAAGTACATAACAATTCAGTTAAAGTTTTAATTCATGTTGAGAAGTGTTATGTATATTTAATTAATATTGTGCGTTTAACTTTTGTCTATGGCTGTAAGTTGTGAACAACATATTTATATAGCAAGAGTTCAAGGTCAGTCTTGTTAACTGTTGGATGATGCTTTTCTGTTGGAAATTTTCACATTCTATTGTGTTACAGGTCAAATGAAAATCTGTATAAATAAAGATTTGAAAACAAATAATTTATTCCTGTTCTATATCAGTGTCACGTTTGCTGAGCCCCAGCTATAAAGTCATGTACATGCATCAGCTATAATACTACTGTGGCATTGTGCTTGATGTCTAAAGATGCTGCTGGCTAGCGTTAATCTCTTATGCAAGGTTACATGACCAGCTGGAGACCCGGAATCTTGAATCGACACAGGCAATAGATTGCTCCACTTCACACCTATGTGTTACAGCTTAGTCCTAAGATCAGAGGGAAGCTGCGGGGTGAGCTGCACATGTTCTCATCTATCTCCACGTTGACAGACAGCGAGAGGGACATTGTCTGCTAAGTTTGATTGGATTGGTCCACAGCCATGTCCAATCAAAAACTGAGATAGTGTGCGTGATTACAATTCAACGCAGATTTTACCTTCCAACTTGTAAATTAAAAGTTAGTATTTGCCTGGGAAGATTTCTGAGCAATAGGGTTACTCAGAGAGAGCCACTTATAATTTGGCGGCAAAACTTAGAAGTAGATTCTAAGGAAAGACAAAGCTTCTAAAAGGTCAGTAAGTTATTTGCCCAATTTTTGCCGAATATTACGGCATCATAATGGTAATTATTAGTAGTATGTATTCTTAATTACTAGCATCATTTAGTATGTAGAATTATCTTTGTAGTATTTCATTTACATGTGTATTTGAGAAATGGCTTGAGATTACGAAGAGAATTATGTAGACTGTTAGCTTGTGGTCCGAATTAATTTTGTAATTCGCTATTAGGTTACTTCGTAGTAAACTTGTGCATTTATTAATGCATTATGTTAGAAATTACACATGCTTGAATTGTGAATTTAGAAAATGGTTGAGGTATGTAGGATTAGTTACTATGGATATATGCATATATCAGAGCATGGATATTTGAATATTTGTGTATTCTGTATGAGTTGTAAAGTAAAGAAATGTGTCTGATTATTGTGATATTGTTTAGTATAATGGGATTAGGAAAATGTATTGATGTGGTGGAATTTATAGATATATGTATAAGAAGTAATTGATACTGTGCTGTATTATGACGTTTGTTTTACCATACAAGAACGTATGGGTATCTCAATGTGAATGAATGTGTGACCGAAGAAATTTAATAGCCATTATCTGATGATAGGCTGTGTGTAGTGAGATGAGAGAGCTAAGGAAATATATTGTACCATCCTTGTGTTTACACAGGAAGCATTTTAGGGGACAGAACTTCCGGTTCAACTGAGTCCCAAGTTTCCAAGATGTGGAGACAGAACTGAGACTAGCCAAACAGTTGAAGTCGACAGAAGTTTAGTCGGTGGAGAGAAGGTGGAGAGAAAGTAGAGGAGGAGGAAAAGAAGTCTGAAGGAGAATGTGGAAGAGGAGGAGAAGGAGTATAGAAAAGTCGAGGAGGAGGAGAAGGAATTTGGAGAAAGTCGGGGAGGAAGAGGAGAAGGAATTGGGAGAAACAGGAGAAAGAAGAATACCACAGATGAATAGAATACAAGGACAGGTGGAAATCGATCTCACACTGCTAATCAAGTGATGCAACAGGCTATTAAAGGGTTGAGTGGAAGGAGTGAAATTGGAAATTTGAATCATTTGATTACTGAATTGTTATTAAATTATTATTCATTGAATTTTTCAACCTTTTTGTATATTTAACCATCTAACCGTCGGCATTGCTGACTGGGGGCTCGAACCTTTACATCTATCTTTCACTAATTTAACTTCCAACCAAAATCAAGCCTGGGTTAGACTTCTATAATAGTTTAAATAAAATATTGGCAGCACCCCACCCCAAACATAACAAACCCCCACAATCAGTCTGTGGGAATCCATGATCTGAGTTTGCAGTTGGGTTCAGATAGAGTTTGACAGGATTCATTTATTTACAATATTCATCAGAATTACAAAAGTGATCATTGACTTTTTGGGATTTAAACACACTACTGTACTTGGAATTATTGTGAATTCAATCAAAAAAAATTCTGGATTGCATCACTGTATTACATCAGTATAATTCAAAGCTACTGGAGTTCTTTGGAACATTCTATACTTTTGGATTTGCGATAGGACATTTATGATTATTTGGGATTTCATTCACAATACTTAAAGTGTTTCTTAAATTTTCACTTTGTCTTGTTGAGAAATGATTTCACTTAAAGCTGTTGGTTTCATAATAGAAGGGCCAGAACATTTGAAAATTCTAATTATGTAAAACATAAAAATGTCAAAAAGAGTTTTGTCTCCTTTTAAATCTCACTTATTTGTTTACTCACATGAAATGTTTTGGATATTTTATGATCCCTGATGAACCTATATGTATGAACCTTCTTATAAAGTCCAATGAAAGTCATGTATGCAAACAAGAGATAGGTCTATAAAACGGATGGATGGATGGATGGATGGATGGATGGATAGATGGATAGATGGATGGATGGATGGATGGAAAGACAGACTGACAGATGGTGGAATATATGGCTTTATAACTACCTGTTTTGATATTTGCAACAATGGTCACATTCAAAACTGAAGTAGAAACATACAAAACCTAACCAGAAATAATAAATTATTCAACAACTATAGTATACAGCTACATGTGTTATAACATGAAGTAGAATACTGTATACATTCTAAATTTCTCATCCAACGAATAGGAACCAAGATTTCCCACTGTAACACTCAAAATGGGCAGTATAGATCTATCTTCAGATAACATAAATTTCATTCTGAGAAAAGAATAACATCAATAACACAATATCCATTAACCTGTTTGTTTTACTTTTTTAGGAATTACAGCTACAATCCATATGACTAATACAGTTACAAGGAAAACTTGAGAATATCCCACAAATAGCACTTAAATTCAATGTCCATACACGAGATCTGACGTACCAACCTTTACATTTAATCAGGTCCTGTAAATTCGTCCATAATCCTTTGAATAGAAGCACATGTGAAGCATTCAAACTTTCATAACGTGGGCAGTGGGGATTGACACACTACTGTTTATTGTCAATGTATGTATGGTAGGTTTGGTCAAATAAAGACTCCAATTATCAATAGCACTATATCCTACAGTATATAGCTCAGATGGCCAGGGTAAACACACCTAGATGAAAATCTTCAGCCTAGAGTAAATGAATGGAAAACAAGTCTGTACCTGATTTGTTGAGACTTGAGTTGAGCAATGAATATATGTAACATAACTGTCTAGACCATATCTATATATATATATATATATGAACGCAGGTCAACCACAGATATATATTTCATCATTATGGAAAATGACCTGGGAATTGTAAAATAAATTATGTTTTCTATAGTAAAGTAAATTTTTCTATAGTATCTTTAGATCCATTAAGTTGTTAAAAAATATAACATGCCAAACAATTACGTGTGGGTCTTAATTTGGGATACATATGGCAAGAGGATTCGACTAATTGAACAAAAGATCACCTTCTAACACACAAGTCAAACTCTGCTTACAGATTTTGTCAATGTTATTTATTCAATTAAAAACAATAGGACCATAAGGGTGTCGATTTTGAACTGTATGAACTGAGCAATTGAGAGACTTGACTTATCTTATATCAGATGCTATGATAACAATATCGGTGTGTACTGGCTGTATTGGAGGAAAGTAAATGATGGTTATTAATGCAAGTTTATTGACCAATTAACTCAGCTGGAGTATTCTTTTCAACTACTGTTCTTAAAACCCCCAAGTGCCCTAATCATTTAGTTATACCTGACACTGTAAATTGTGTTCTTACAATGAATATTTTGGTGCAGATAAAATCTGACAAATTGAATGTAATAGTTTTGGAACACTACCGGGTACACAAACTGTGCAAACCAAAGGCAAATGTAATTAGAAGTAATGTATTATGATTGATATAAAGACATATATTTCTTTGACTTTCAGGAAAACTGGCAACTGTTGTGTGTAAGAGCATAGGTCAAATCTGTTATCATGAAACATCTTGTAAATACATCCTTAGGACTTGAGGTTAATATTTCTGTATGATTATCCTACATAAACAAAGTCATTAACTTCAAGTCATTGTTGTCAAAATTAAATAAAGATGTACATAATATATTCATGGAATGTTATGTAATATTACAACTTTCACCAAAATAAGCAACAGATATAAATAGGAAATAAACAGTCATGGCATTGAGTGGCATGCTGATGGGTGGTGCTTGTAGAACAGTGGCAAAACTAAAAGGCATACGAAAGAACTAGATAAAAAGAATAGATACATGTAGTTTGCACATGAATTACTTTATCTTCCACAGACTGACTAATTTACAGAAAGTGTTGTTTTTACTGGGTTTTGGAATCCTCTTATCAAAAATATTTGATGTCTATTGAAAATATGCAATTTATAATATTAATCTTTTTGTAATGTTTCTACAAAACGATAATGAAATTAGTTTGCAATTCTCATTACATACACACTCTTATTCAATATTATACATTTTGATCGATCTGAAAGGAAATATTTGACTGGGGACTCGTATTACTGCTATTAATACTGAACTTTATGGCTACTGACATGTGAAACAATAATGTAAAAGCAAAATGATATGCCTGCCCCTGTATTATGACTCGAGGTCTTAAACTATGTATCAGAAAGAAGCAAAACCAAAAATGTATATAAAACGAATAATTCAGAAAAAGTGAAAATTTAAGAGACACTTACATCATTGTGAATTAAATTCCAAATCATCCTAAATGTTCTATCACAATTCCAAAAGCACAGAATATTCCACATGAATTCCAATAGTCTTGAATGTCCTGCTCTACCATAATGATGCAATCCAAAATACCTTTGAGTTCTCAGTAATTCCAAAATTATGTGTTAATCCAACTGTCAATGAACGCTTAATAATTCTAATTAATGATTTAAATAAATAATTCCTCTCAAATTATACCTGAACACAGCTCTGATAACAAATGGAATCCAGAGATTAATCTTATGATAGGAATGAATCATTTGTTTACCAAGTTTACTATATATACATCCCACTTGACCTATGATACAAATTTTCTAGGAAATAATTCACAAGGTTAGGCCTCGAACTCAAATTCAAGAAAACATCTTGTTTACCACTTCCTATCATGACAAGACTGGTGTGCAAAAACTCATCCACAACCCTCCATCATAGACTAATGTCAAGCCCACAATATAAATTAAATATATATAACAGGATCATTGTCATAGAAAGTCTGCTCTAAGTTTTTGTTAAAGTTTTTACCATATTTTATATTTGCTAAACCCTTTCATACTTGTAGAAACTATGTTATGGTTTTATTTAATGCTTTTTCAGGTGTCAGTGTTTCCCTTTAGGGTGTAAAATTTACATTTAAAAAAACTCAGTTATCATTGGTGGTAAAAAGAAATGTGCATCACTTTTTGGGGGATGTTAATCTCTGACACACAAATGTACATAAAATGCAGTACCGGGTGATTTACATTCCACTAACCCTTTAATTACTTTTATTCATAATTGGAATCAATCATTATGAAACAAAGGAAATTAATTTCATGACATAAGCTTGCCCATTTGATCTGGGGGATCAAGGTCACAGTCACAGAAAACTGCCTTAAGGTCTTGTTTAAAGTTTCTTTCATTGCCTTATATTTCATAAACCCTTTCATAAATGTTCTTCATACTTTGGATGAATCCTTATAAAGCCACGAAAACCTTCTAACCTTTGGATCAAGGTCACTCACTTGCAGCAATACTTACTGTGTTGTCCAACAAGCAGTTTCTGACCTTATTCTTCTTTAATTCACAATGACCTTGAACTCTAACATTCTGAGCCCAAAATCATGGCTTCTTCTTGACCCCAAATGCAAGCCATCCATAAAGGTTGGTAAAGGTCTGTGTTATAGAGCTAATGCTGTTGTGTGGAGACCACATTTTTCTTTCTTCATAACTGATCATGATCTTTTGCCCCATAAAATAGAAGCTTATTTCTTGACCCAAGCAATCCACAAAGTCAGTAGTATTTCCCCCTAGTTACAATGGCATCATGCCATGCTGTTCTATCCCCATACCAGGTCATTGTTATTTCAAAGCAGGCTTTCTCCCCCCCTCCCCCCCCGCAAAAAAACTTGTCCTTGTTTTGTTTGCAAAATGCCCCTTTCCATTTGTTACAAATGCAAACATTTGCTCATGTAATTAATTTCAATATTTTTATGATCATAAGCAGCAATTCATCTCAGCGCTAGGCTTAGGCTACACAGTGTGTAAGGGCCCTAGACGGCTAAATGGTTTAATTCATGTGCCTTTACCAATCACTGCCATCTCACCTCTATCCACACGGGTTCGAGTCTCTGGATCGGCTACTGTGGGTATGTGAGAAAGCTGCCAGTAGGTTCCTGTGGGTTGGTGGTTCCTACTAGGGTTTTCCAGGTTTCTTCCTCCACCAGTTATACTGGCTGCCATGTACAGCCTAGCTTGGCACTGAGAAATGTCATTGAACCCCAAAACAACAACACAGTGTGTAGCAGTTCACTGCTGATTAATACAACATAACAACAGATGAAGGTTTTCATATTCTCATGCAGCTGAGTAGATAGGATTAAAGGGATTATCTGTTCTCATGTGAATTGTTTTTGCAGGTAATGGCTGCGTATGATCAATTTTGTTTATTATACATGCTAATTTTTCCATGTATCTAAGAGGATACAATAATTAGCATGGGACAGCATTGCACTGAATTTGGGACTATTAGAAAGACTGTGTTTAAATGTTTTTGACAGGATTTGATTGTTGTCAGTTAATAACCTAACAACATTCATGTACATGTAATTTGTAGTTTATTGCTCCAAATTCAATTTAAACATCAAACAGGAAATCTCCATCATTTTCTCAGCACTATTTCATCCTCATAAGGAAAAGGAAGAGTAGTGGCTCAGTGGTTAGCATGAAGGTTCAAATCATTGGACCTGCCTGTGACAGCTACCGTGGTGTGTCCTTGGCTAAGGAACTTTACTCCAACTGCCTTGGCACTAAATAACCTACTTGTGTTGCTGTGCCATTCAACACCAAATCAAACCAAACCTAAACTAGAAGGATACATCTAATGAAACAGTAAACACACAATTCCTGTCCTTCATGAAATTATACTGTATTATAGTTCATTCAAGGAGTTTAATGGAAGCATTAAAGAAGAGGAAATATAAAGCCTAGTAAAACTAAGTCATTTCTTGTGTCACCTGTAGTCACTATAATTAATAATTATTATTACTATTGGTAAGATTTTCAATTTGTGTTTATACCTAACCATGCATTCAATTAACTTTGCTAAGAAAAATAAATAAAAAATGAAACAAATCAATTCTGAGCAAGGCCATATCAAGGATTTTACACCTGCAACTATTTGGCTGGAATACATATGACTCTCTCTTAAGAAAGCAAACCTACCTACTCTAATATTAGCAGATTAAGACATATAGCAATTAAGATTCTTCACAATAAAAAAAAACATAATTACTCAAGTAATCTGGTCACATTCAAAGACTGCAACCATAATCTTAGACACCAAACTGTGGCAACAGTACCAAAGGTAAAGACTACACTGTATGGTAACCCCTCTTTCGAATTTGACACCCCCCGAGTCTGGAACAGAATGCCCAATGAACTGGGAAGAATCCCTTATTTCGAAGAATTCTGCCAGCTTATGAAGATACGGCCTTGTCAGCACTGTAAATGTGCTTATGTCTCTCTGTTTAGCAGTCAGCAGCATTTCAGCTTTACAGTTACATTCTTCACTGAGAAAATCAAAATTAAACCATTCACCCATAACATTACTCAGCTTCTTAGTACTAAGACTCTATGGTCTTGAAGTAAGTAACAGAAAAGAGCAAAAACAAACAAGGTTTGTTGTTGTTGTAGTTGTTGTAGGGTTGAACTCCATTTTTCAGCACAAGATAGGCTATACATGGTGGCCAGTATAAATGGGGGGTGGAAGAACTCAGGAAAACCCTGGAAAGAATGACTGACCATGAGAAGCTATTGGCAAGCTTTCTCACCTACCCACATTGGCTGAACCCACACAGACAGAGGTGAGATGGCAGTGATCCATAATGGTGAGCGCTTTAGACCACTCGACCACTCAGGGCACCAAACAAATTTTGTAAAGTTCAACAAATAATTTACTTCCTTATAACACAAAGTGAAAATTTAAAAACAACTTACAGTATTGAGAATTAAATCCAAAATAGTCAAAAAAGTTCTATACCAGTCCTAATGAATAAAGTTCTAATTAAATTCCAGTGTTGTTCAAAACAAGGTCCTGCACAGAAAGTGTTGATGTGCCTGTGTTCTTCAATGTATTAATGTACCAGTGGCCTGAAGTGTGATGATGTGCTACCTGTCTTCCAATTAGTCACAATAAAATAATCCAATATTCTTGACTGAATTCACTATAATGCCAGCTTAATGTTTCTGTCCAAGAATACTATTGAGCACTTTGTAAATTCCTGAGAATAATAATTTGAATAAATAATTCCACCCAAATCAAACACTGAATGCAACAATACAAATGATTCTGCTTCTAATATTATCGTAAGAATGAATAATTTTTAAAGTACACAAGATTATATATGAAACAAAAGTAGAGCCAAGATGTAGGTCCAAAGTTTATTTCTAAAAAATTCTAAGCTGTAAACAGATAAAATCTGTTGCTAAAAATATAATAAAGAACATGGGAAACATCAGGTACAACAGGTTCTTCATTAGCGGAATTCCAATATCCTAGGCCCAGACTCCAATAAAGATGTTTACCTTTATTGATAAGGATCCTAATATTTAACCAACACTCCTAGAGAAATATTACTATGTACATGTATTATTTGTTTATAGAATGAAAACATCATCAATGTCCCTACTCTGGTACATAGTGAACTTGATTTTGGACAAGGTCAAGTCCAAAATACATAATCGATAACCATGGAGAAAAAAACTAACAAATACAAATTAAATATACAGAACATTTATATATATATATATATATATATATATATATATATATATAAGATTGTCATATTCTCTACTTCAATTATTAAGTGCACCTCTTTCTGTGCTGTATTATATAGGTTCATATGTATATGCATAAAATCTTTGTATATCTACATGTTACTTACTGTCGTATTTCCTTAAATCCACTGTTATTGTTGGCAATGCAATATTTATTTAGCATTGTTTCACAATAAAGATATACCATCTGTGTGCCTATCATTGAATTATTAAATACTTCTGTTTATGTCATCCTAGTAAAGAGCTATTTTATGGATTTTCACTCAGCCTATGATGTTTAATAAAATTCTTGCATCTTGTTAAAGTGTCACTGTGGTCATGTAGACATATTTATTCAAATTAAATACAATATTAATTGTTGTTCTAAAACTGTATACCTAAGTATAATTGTATACCTAAGTAGTTTAACCAACATCTGTTCAATCCTGACTGTTGAATGCTCCGCACCTTTCAACATATAAATAATAACCTTCTAAAGGAATATGACTGTATCAGGATCCAAATAAAGTAAATTACCATTTAAATGTAAACAAATTCTAAAACATCGCATTCACTACTAAAATAGTCAGTTCGGAATGCGGGAGGTCGTGGGTTCGATCCCCGGCCAAGTCATACCAAAGACTTACAAAAATGGTACTAGCAGCTGCCTTGCTTGGCGCTCAGCATTAAGAGGTTAGTGTTAGGACTGGTCAGCCTGGTGTCAGGATAATGTGACTGCGTGGGACATCATACTACATGTCTGCAGCATGATGCCCCAGTGATAGACATCACTATAAACTGCCACACTGCAGACATCATAGTGATATGACTGAAAAATTGTTAAAGCTACATTAAAAATCCAACACACACACACACACACACACACACCGAGTTCTGACTGCCTACATGACCTGTAGGACTTTTACTACACTTGTATCACAAGTAAAAAGTCAGTGCACCTCATTTACATATTAACAGGGACTTTGGTTTTCAAATGGGCTAGATATCAATCCGTGTGTAATTCTAATCCCCAGACTATATCGTGAACTTACCAGTCTTTGTTCTTCATTATAATTTAACAAAGATTTTACATGTCAGCTTCCTGATCTATTGGCAATTACTCTTACTCCTAATTCAATGAGATTGGACCCTTATCAGTAATTATTTCCTGCAAATCACACAGACGTGGCTGTCAGTACATACATTTGTCTAGTAATCTTTGCTGACTCCTAGGCTTTACCTACTTTGTAGTAATAATAAATATGGCGAGCCACCACTTGTTAGTTCCCCCACCCACTTCAACTTTAAGGTGCAAGAGGATCGTGGTTCATGATTAGGATAGCTTCCTCTTCCGTGGAACTATAAAGACCACCTTATTAACTACATCATAAACCAGATCATCGGTCAAGGTTTACCTTAAAAATCCTAATGACAGGAAAAGAACTACCTGGCTCTAAATTCCAATCTCCCGGTCAACAAGTTACCGGTGTATGTTAATATAATATAACCGGGATAAAATTATGTCCCTGACACACGCGCTCCTAATGTACCTTTTTATTCGCAACTAATCGGTCAATCGTACAACATGGTACCCTGGCCTCCCATGATGCTCTCACACTTTCTTTTCGGGTTGTGTCATATATCTTAAACAAACTGTTGAAACCAAGCAGGTCTTTGACGTTTTCAAGCATTATTATTCCGTTTTTATTAAATATACCCACACCGTGTCGTTTAATTCTGTGCGTCGGGTAATTCTGCGCAACAATACGTCATTTTTGTAAACAATAGATCACATGTTGTTTTTACTCGAAAATACAATTTGTGTCAAGAAAGAACGATCGTCCTTTGATGAAAGAAAGTGATATCCATAAAGTGTACAAAAATATCCCACATTTCTATTCTAAATGCATGTGTAAATGTGATTTCTAAATGTCAACACGAAGACCCACTCCTTGACCTTCTTCAACTTGTAACAAAACAACCCAACCTATTTAATACTTCTTTTTTAGAATCATACAAATAAATACATTATTTAAAATAGAAATGTTTACCTCAGAACAATACAGTATCTTAATCCAAGTTTCTAATTTTTGCAAAAAGTTGTCTCACACATACTTTATCGTCTGCTGTCCAAGTTGCCGCTCTTTATAGTGTTTCTAAATTCTGTAGTAATTTTTTTTCCATACACGAGACGTTGTAAACTCATTACATCCTATTCAATGTTGTTCCTCTTCAGCATAATAGCCTATTTGTAAAAAATGTCGAACTTATAATAATTTTTGTTACAAGATCTGTTTAGTTTACTTAATACCTCTTGCCAGTTTATTATTACGTTGAATTTTGTAAAACCAGCTATAAAACTGACATAGTTCCTCGGCTGATGCGCTAACTGAAAGAATCCAAAGGAATTTGTTTTATTTCCATAGCCCCATGCATTAAGATTTCATCTTTTCAAAGCCATGCACAGAATAGGCCGTCATATCGCGAGACATGAAAACACCAGGGTAGTATCCCGTGTGTCCAAAATTAGTAGTATTTTGAACAGTATATTCTGGTGAAAATTGCCGCTTTTCAAATGGTAAGCATTGCAGTAATTTATTTTCGTAAATTGGTCAAATTCGGTATGCCTTTTGCGCCAGTATTGGTGACGGAAACCTTAGATGCGCAGAAAAGCCCGACAGCGGTGTATACTTGCTAATTCTTGCCAGCAAGGTATACTTGTTAATTTTTGCCAGCAAATATTCTGACAAAGGATTCTTCTCCAAAGATTGCATTGCAGAAATTGATATCTATTACATTACCAACCCGATTCCAACCAATCGACCGCGTTATCTGTTCCATCAATGTATTCTAAAATAAAGACATGAAGATTGGATCATTATAAAAAGTTGGAACTTAAAGTAAAATAGCGGTAATATACAATTGATCAAACTTTCATTCAAAACCTCTCTCTCTCTCTCTCTCTCTCTCTCTCTCTCTCACACACACACACACACACACACACACACACCCACACACACACATATATAACTAACTGTGTGTGCGTGTCTGTCTGTCTTGTCTGTCTGTAAGAGCAACAGATTAGTTTGAAGCACTTAGCCCCATTACTTTGTTAACTTTCATGTCTCACTGAAGTCAGTCAAATACATCTCTTGAAAGTTATTTTAAACTAAAATTAAATCTTTCAAAAAAGTGTATTAGTGTGTGTTTTTGCACAGCGTAACATTGCCGATGGCTATTGGAGCATTTCCATTGTTACGTTGTTTTTTTTTCTCCGAGGTTCGTAGTTTTGCACGTTGTCAAAGCAAACTTTATTCAGTCCAAGTTCCGGTGTTGTTTTATTTCGCGGCTACTGCGCTGACTGTGATTGACCGAGACACAGGGAATGATCGAACTATTTGTTTCATTCGTAACATTTCGGTTAATCATACAGTCAATTAGGAATAGCCAAAAGTAGTCAGAACAGATTAAGGTTTCTTTTTTTTGCGGAGATATTTCCAGTTAACAAATAGTCTGGTTCCCTGCATAGTATGCTCCATGAGTTACACTCCTCTATAGTGGTCACAGTGAGCATACTAAGCAGGGACCAGACTAGCTAACAAAATGTATGATTTACCAGTAAATTACTGCGCTGACATATATCTGAGGCATATTTTAATCTTAGAGAAATAACAGATAGTTCCGCATGCTGGACAACGTGGAAACATTCGGAACACTCTTGTCTCTTTCAGTAAAAGTTTGTTATTATGTTTATCCAATTTGTAACTAAAACAATAGAGACTATGATTTAATGGAGCTTCATTCCTTTCAGACTTGACTTTGAATCCCTCATTACTAAAATTAGCGCCTGATTCTTTGGGTATATAATTGAAATAATCCTTTTTTCAACCATATGTAGATCAAAACCATGCTGCTGGACATTGCTTCAATATCGTTCAAATCAGAGTTGGGTTCCAGGAAATATTTTGTACCGCGGTATTTCTGAACATACTGTGATACGTACCATGGTATATAGCAATTATATTGGGGACCAAAAATTTAATGTTTTGCGGCATATGGTATTTAAAGAAAATAATTACTATCAGATAAAGCAAAATATCTCAGATAAAAGAATATCAAAGCTCTCTACCCAACAACCCATCCAAATTAAATTGTCAGTGCCGTAGATGAATGTTCTGTTTCTTAGTTGTTGTACAAGATGTAATCTAAAAACTATAAAATGGGATGATTTAAACTTACACTATAGTAGACACTGTAAAACGCATTGTGCTGACATTAGAGAGCTAGTTAATAAAAATAGGAAGTGTTGACAATGAATTTACTTGCTGCACTATTAATATAACAGGCATGAGAGAGAGAGAGAGAGAGAGAGAGAGAGAGAGAGAGAGCATAAAACATATTTACTCAACAAACGAGAAAATATTTCGTGAACTTGAGAAATTGAGGAATTATAAAAAAAATTCAAGCAGAAAACAACCGCTCTCTTGAAAAATGTAAGATTACAGCGGAATACAAGTAATTAACGCATTAACACAAGCTAGTAAATAATTACAAAACTACATGTTATTTTGTTTTCCTAATTTGACATTTTAAAAAAATGGGATTTAGCACGAATACATTTCACAACATGATGTTTACCACCTCATTGGGATACGTGACACGTGTCAAACACGTGGATAAAGAATCATAAATATAATTTGTAGCATTCAAAATTAATTGGTGACAAATACAACTAGAAATTAATCTTTTTGTCATAAAAAAACAAACAATGCCGTTAATATCAATATATTCCTTTTGTCATAAAAAAACCCCCAATGTATCAAATATATTCTTAACACGACTAGGCGGGAATTTCCGTACATTCCTTACTAAAGGAAACAACAGAAGTACCGGGGCAGTAAAAAAGTACCGTGGTACGTACCGAAGGAATAAAAGTACCTAGGTAAAGCAGTATAAAGGTAATACCGCGCACCTCTAGCCAAAATTATTACCTAGTTTAACTTTTATTACTATCAGTGCTTAAAGAAAGGGAGTCATGTGCATTAAAATTATATGGAACAGCAATCAGTTTATTTCGGCAGAAGGTGTTGTATAGTATTATCCATATAAAGAACATATATTATTAATTTTTCAGTGAAAAAATATAAGTACTACGTTGAATGTTATAGAAATGTACTAGTAATACACAAATCAACACATTATTCTCGACCATTACGATAGGACAGGGATTACTGGGGAAAACAATGCATTATTTTCATTGGGGTGTTCATTCACATGGATAAAAGACAGAAAAATTAAATACACAAAATATTAAGCATTACATGTTTTTCATATCTCCGGCAGTACGAAGTTCAAAGGGTGTCCAAGGAAAATAGCATTATCTGCTTTAAACAAGTTAACCAGTCTTGATCCACTTTAAACCTGGTTTTCAAAACTTTTAAACTATCATTTGGCGGTACGCCATTTTTTTCGGGAAAAAAATCCAGGCATTTAGTCCTCCAGAATTTTTTAGAAAAACAAGGGCTACTGGCCCAGCTTATTTCGTACAGTTTAGATGGTCACCAGCCCAGCTTTTTTCATACAGTTTAGATAGTCACCAGCCCAGATTTTTTTCATTTTTTATTTTTTTGTTTTATTATTTTTTTTTTTTAAATATAAATATTTGAAGACCACTGACGTTTTTTTCAATATGGTTTGAGTACTAATGTCTTAGCATTGGTTTTTTTTTTTGGACACAGTTTTGAGGACCAATGACCTAGCTTTATTTCGATAATTTGAAGACCAGCATTTTTTATAAATTTTGAATGTCACTCCTCCCTCAACTTTATTTCATCAATTTAAAAAAAAGTAACCCAGCATTTTAAAATAACTGAAGATCATTGGTCCAGCGTTTTTCTTGGGTCATACATTTTTAGGTCCTGACCTAGCCCTTAATTCACACATTTTGAAGACCAATGACCAATTGTTTCATAATTGTCAAGAAAAACGGTAACATGCCAAACCGACACTTTTGTTTAGCCTAAAGTCTGAACCTCTGGGCCAGCCACCAAATTTTTGACCCATTGTTTTGCCGTTTTGGTAGAATTTGGAAAAATTCCCTAACGATTTTTCGCCTAAATTTATAACTTTTGGGTTGACCGCCTAATTTTGGCCCTAAAATCTCAAACCACTAGCCACCGATCCAGCTAAAACTATAGATTAAAATATTGGTGTCTGCTCCCAAACTGATATAAAGAAATCATGGAATCCAGTTTTTAAAACACACACACACACACACACACACACACACACACACACCGCTGTTTCTATTGTATCTATTATAGCTCTAACAGCATATTCCAAATGTTCGTACAAATAAAATTCAAATAAAGAACATTTGTCAAGAAAAAATATTACCTCTGGTTGAATAGTTGATATTTTGCGTTGACCGATTATGAGTTTTATAACATATGTCTTAAAAGAAGAGAAACCGGTTGCATATACTTCTTTCGACGAGTTAACAGTTGGCTAGCAGAAGAAAGAAAGAGACAAAAGACAGTCAGCAATGCATGAAAACAATGATGAAAAAGGTGATAAGAAAGCTTAAGGTAAGAACAATGATAATGTGATACGAATGATAACCCAACCAATAATATAGATCTTGAGAAAAAAAAGCGTTTATAATTATGTCTGGGGTTGCAGGATCTGGTTTAATTTATTTATTTAGTTAGTGCTTTATTCTTTTGGTTGCATCCGCATTACAAATTTAGGAGATCCTATAGAAAAAGATGATGCAGCTACTAGGTAGTCTGTATAAAGACTTCTCGAGGCTAAAATAGGTATTACTTTCGATGATAATTCCAGACAAAGACGTATTGACTATGAAATACATAATACTTTGGATGATAATTTCTTAAAAAGACGTATTGAGGTTAAAATACGTATTACTTAAGATAATAACTTCATACAAAGACGTCTTGAGATTAAAATACATAAAAGTTTGGATAATAATTTCATACTAAGACGCCTTGAGGTTAAAATACGTATTAATTAAGATAATAATTTCATACAAAGAGGTCTTGAGATTAAAATACATAATACTTTGGATGATACTTACATAATACTTTTGGATGATAATTACATACAAAGACGTCTTGAGGTTAAAATACATGTTACTTAAGATAATAACTTCATACAAAGACGTCTTGAGATTAAAATACGTTTACTTGAGATAATAATTTCATAAAAAGACGTCTTTAGATTCAAATACATAATACTTTTGATGATAATGTCATACAAAGACGTCTTGAGATTAAAATGCATAATACTTTGGATGATAATTTCATACAAAGACGTCTTGAGTTCAAAATACGTATTACTTAAGATAATAATTTCATACAAAGACGTCTTGAGATTAAAATGCATAATACTTTGGATGATAATGTCATTCGAAGACGTCTTGAGATTAAAATACATAATACTTTGGATGATAATTTCATACAAAGACGTCTTGAGTTCAAAATACGTATTACTTAAGATAATAATTTCATACAAAGACGTCTTGACGCTGAAATACCTACTATTTTGGATGACAATTTCATAGAAAAGCTGTATGGATATTGCAGTACGTTGTTCTTTTTAACAATTCCATACCAGAACATGGCGAGAACAAGTTAATAATAAATCAGCAGTTGTAAATTAGAATATCACAGAAAAATCTACTAAAATATCAGAACAGCCGCAATAAACAGATGATAGGAAGAAATGTATTTCTAATGTTAAAGATTTATTTACCAAGAGACTAATTAATTATTCGATAAACTGCTTTACAAGCTTTACAAATTGTTAGGGTGCAATTCAACAAAATTGTTAGGGCGGAATTCAACAGAGTACCTGTATAACGCAGACAGAAATTATCAAAGTCAATTGAACAAAAAATAAATTAGGAAATATCAGGCTTAGGGAGTGACCAGATTATAATACATCACAATCACAACTTCAACTGTTGAAGAAAGTATTAAACGATGAGAAGAAACAGGATGATAAAAAGATTTAAAGCATTTCTGATAAGTTTAAGCTGGTGTGAATATTCTGGAAGATAACAAACGACTGTTACCAATAGTATGTTACAATTACAAATGAAGAATGATAATGACGACGTGAATAAAAAGATAGAGAACTTAAAGAATAGGGTCAATGTGATTGAAAGTCAGACTAACACTATGAAGTCTATGTACAACTGATCTATTTCAGGTTTAAATGAATTAAAATATTAAAAAGAAGTAGTTAGTAACCTTTAAAGATGAAATATCTGTTGAAATAAAACAAAACTAATTAAAATCACATATACTAAATTATCATGTTGTAGCAAAATTCGATAAAGACGTACCCATTATGATTAAAACGGAGAAAAATAATGAATCAACAGAAATAACACAAAAGACAGGAAAACAAACACAAAACCAAAGAGGTTACTAAGGTAATTCATGAAGAAATGCAGAAAAAAGAATTTAATGACAGCAGAGCAATGTCACTAGATTACTAAACTCAATTAGAAAGTTTTGTTACAAAGTGTTTAAACAATGTGAATGAAGTTTGTTTCCCTATATTCTTTCCCTAATCCCAACGATAGTTTCACTTAAGATAACCTCATAAACCAAAACATTATGATCTTTATAATCAGTTAGAATTGTCGTGGTTGCTAGTGCTTTTATGGGATATAATTTTATTTGAGAATTGAGCAAAGCGTGAGAGAAGAGATAAAGATCCTTGGCGTCTTAAAACAAGTATCAACAAAATTGAAGTAAAACATAGGAAAGATGGCAGTCTATGGAAAGGATACAACCTCTCACAAACAGGAAAAACAAACAACATAGGGTGTTAGACATCTTAATCCAGCACGATATTCAATTGTACACACTCAAAGTAATATAAACCCACAAGTTCCACAAGTTGTACTATCGAAGATATGATAAACTGCTGTAATTGTAGCAAATGGTTTATTCTTATTGTTCAGTGCAAGGGTTAGAGGACATGGAAATAATTCAGTTTTAAATGCTAATTATGGACATAAACTTTTCTTGTCTATGGATAATTCAACTTGATCATATAACATTTTAATGATGTATAAAGACATGTTATGAAAGTCTGCGATGACGAAAAACAGAGCAAGGTAGAATGAATGAAAGTTCGATAAATGCAAGATCGGAAGTAATGCGCAAAGCAATAGTACAGAAGCTTTTGGGTTTATTACATATTCAACGAATAACACTCGATTGTCAAATACTACCAGATCATTGTTCGATGTATCCTTATGTTCATCCTCAGGATTTGAGATTTATGTTTAC
>JAECUM010047171.1:0-42687 GCA_016617855.1 Megalonaias nervosa
CCCCTTTGTTCCCACTGTCCCTCTACTGACCTACCCCCTTTGTTCCCACTGCCCCTCTACTGACCTACCCCTGTGTTCCCACTGTCCCTCTACTGACCTACCCCTTTGTTCCCACAGCCCCTATACTGACCTACCCCTTTGTTCCCTTTCATAGTGCTCCTCTGCTTTCTTAAACTGCGTCTGAATAAATAAAGTGCCATTTTAGTTAAATTAGTTGTTTTAATTGTTTTTCAAACTTGAATCACTCACTTTATTGAGCCTGTACCATATAAGGCTGATTGATGTTAGATCTATTCATGACAAGGTGGAATTAAAAAATGTCCACCTTCATCTCTCTATTTTTGGACCAATCGGTTTTGATGTGGGAATTTATTTTGAAACACTTCTTGGATTGAAATCAGTTTTTGATGAGGGACTTTTTTAAGCGTTTCTTTGGATTGAAATCAGATTTGATAAGGGACTTTATTTTGAGGCACTTCTTGGACTGAAATCATCTTTGGTATGGGACTTTATTTTGAAGCACTTTGACTGAAATCAGTTTTGGTATGGGACTTTATTTTGAAGAACTTGGACTGAAGTCAGTTTTGGTATGGGACTTTATTTTGAAGCAATTTGACTGAAGTCAGTTTAGGTATAGGACTTTATTTTAAAGCATTTCTTTGACTGAAATCAGTTTTGGTATGGGATTTTATTTTGAAGCACTTTGACTGAAATCAGTTTTGATATGGGACTTTATTTTGAAGCAGTTTGACTGAAGTCAGTTTTGGTATGGGACTTTATTTTGTAGCACTTCTTTGACTGAAATCAGTTTTGGTATGGGACTTTATTTTGTAGCACATCTTTGACTGAAATCAGTTTTGGTATGGGACTTTATTTTGAAGCAGTTTGACTGAAATCAGTTTTGGTATGGGACTTTATTTTGTAGCACTTCTTTGACTGAAATCAGTTTTGGTATGGGACTTTATTTTGTAGCACTTCTTTGACTGAAATCAGTTTTGGTATGGGACTTTATTTTGTAGCACTTCTTTGACTGAAATCAGTTTTGGTATGGGGATTTACATTAAGAAGAGTATGATCACATTTTATTTTTAAAATTTTTGGGATAAATTTTCTTATAGTTATGTCCCCTGTTGTCCTTATAACTTTGGACTTTAAATGCATCATATGTGGTGAATGGACACATTTCTAGCTTAGAAGAGATCTGGTCCTATATTCTCAAACTCTCTGAGCAAGACTCATACTCAGGTTGTAGGTCACTTACTGTAAAGAACCTAAGCCACTCTCATACTCGGGCTGTAGGTCACTTACTGTATAGGACTTGAACAACTCTCATACTCAGGCTGTAGGTCATTTACTGTAAAAGGGCTCTAGCAACTGTCATACTTAGGCTGTAGGTCGCTTACTGTAAAGGATTTGAGCCACTCTCATACACAGGCTGTTGGTCACCTACTGTAAAGGACTCAAACAATACCCATAATCAGGCTGTAGGTCACGTACTGTAAAGAACTCGAGCTATAATCATTGACCTTTGTAGATTTTTGTCTTGCCTCCTTAAATGTGTACCCTGCAAATCAATGAAACTGTGACTTCAAAGTAAAGGTGATTGGCTTTCTTAATGGTTCAGTTTTAAAAAAACAAAAAAAAACAATATCATTTGGCATGTAGAATAAGAATCAGTTTTTCTTTTTTCAGGGTTAACCTACTCCCCTATGACTTAATCACAATGATGTTTAAGATTCTGTCCATAGAAACAAACATGGAAAAAGGTCAGTATGTAAAAATATTCTTATAAAACTTCTACACCATCAAAAACTTTTGTTTTAAACCGTGGCAACAGCATTAGATGTTGAGTATTTTCATATACATTTCCTTCACTATAACTCCTCAGTAACTAAAATTAGCTCTGGTCCAAAAATGCCAAATTTTTCATTTCAATATTCTTTGCTGATATACCATGTTGGTAGTGTTATCTTTTATGATATTTTGGATCTAATGTATGTATTAGATAAACTGTAATATTTTGTGTTTAATGTATCTATTGGATTAACTGTCATTTTGGATTTAATGTATCTATTCTATAAACTGTCATTTTGGATTTAATGTATCTGTTGAATACAGGTTTAGCATTTTTCATGGCGGTTTATGTTTACCATAGAAAAATATGTTCAACAAGCATGGTACTTTTATCTCTGTTTCTTGGTGCATTCAGTGCAGAGGAGACTTTGGTAGTTCAGATGGTAGAGCATTGGACTCAGAATCCAAAGATCTTGAGTTCAGTACCCACCCTGGCCAAGCTGCCTCGATGTATCTGTGGGAAAGGCACTTAGCTCCCATTTCCTTGACATGATATAGCCTAAAATGTGTTAAAATTGCTGTTAAAACCAATAAAACAAAAGCAAAAAAAAGATTAAGCATCTAATATAAGGACCCCTTTATCAGCATGTTGACGTGCCTTACAGAACCACAGCAGGTACGCCTCTCCCTCAATAACTCGTGCACATTAAGGTCCAAAAACACAACCATGGTATAAGCATAGGTGCAAGTTACCAAGGAACCTCTGAAAACATAAGAAGGGGATGTCGTCCTGGCTAGACATTGGCATTGGGGGTGGGTGCCTTCTAAATGCTTTGATACTCATTTTGTGATCATGTTGAGAATAAAGGTCAAAAAAATGTTTTACTAATGAAGTTGTTTTTCTGTAGAAATTAGCTTTTCTTTAAAGATAACCAACCATTGAAAGATCATTAGAAACATTACTCCAAGAGTTTTTGACACACATGTACCACTGAAAACATTGTGTATTAGATCGCTGCGTTTGCATGTGATTTTGGATACATTTAAGTGTTTTGGTTGATTCACAACAAAACAAGATTCCTTTTCTCAGAAGCTAGTGACATTTAATATGTGTAATAACAGTCAACATCAAAACTCCATTTTTTGGGGTTATTGTTAGTAAATTATATTGATGCTGCAATTTCAGTGTAAGTAATAGTTAAATTTCTGCTCATTCATGAGCAAACCTCTGAGTGCCAGTTTGGAAATTTTAAGTAAACTACAAACTTCAGAACTCGCTTCTCCATAATAAAAAGTATATTTAAGACAGCTTTTCATGCAGTGCATACTCATTTCACTTCCTTTTCTTGCTGTTGTTGATCACATTTTTGAATTGGTAGGATAAATCACTAATTAATGTTAGAAACTTTAATTCTTTTACCTACATATTAATATTTATAATAGCATGTAATTGATCAGTTGAAATGAGTTGACCTGACTATTCTGAATGCTAGCTCCTACATGGGTAGGATTTGCATGCATTTTTACTTCTATCTAATTATTCCACCAATGATGATTGATTTGATACAAAAGACATAATTAATGTGATAATACAAAGCAGGCCTTCTTTTAATTGATTGTGATAATACGACAAACAGTTACGGAAACTGGAGATCAAATCATGATTGGCACCTAATTAGGTTATCGGAATGCTTGTGGGCATAGCTGTGACAGTAGAGTGACACTTTACGTGTTTGAATTCAAGTGGACATATAGCATTTATGATTATTACACTGAAACTGAATTAAAAGATGGAACTAAACACGAATTTCACATGACAAAACTTATTTAATTGGTATTTATCTAATTAGTATTAAATTTCCTGAAGTGCTGCCACAAGTAGGCATTACTGACATTTTCATAGATTGAAATTTCATCAGATATTGTTATTTACAGTTTACTGAGAATTTTTTGTTAAGAAAACTTAACAAATTATATGTCTTCTTTTTAAAAGTTTCAGATTTCTTTAAGTCAGATTTCCAGGCACTAACCACTGTTTTCAGTGATAAAATGAGAGAAATAGGAAAGTTTCATTTACTTGTTTTGGTCATGATTTTCTTCACATTCAGCAAATAGGTTATTTTCTACAAGGAATAAATGGGATCAACTCCTCACCCCACATTATAAGCAGGTTTGCAAGTTATCTAGGCACAGATTATTGAGGGAGAGGTGTACAATCCATATTGTTCCACGATCATTTGTGACTGATTCGTTAACATGCAGACCTCTGGATCAAGAGGGCGCAGGTTGAGACTGTATATCCTATAAGCTTAGGATGTTACCATGATGTGCCCCTGGGCTCTCATGTGCCCTTTGGTTGTCATGTGCCCCTGGGCCATCATATGCCTCTCGGCCATGATGAGCCCCTGTATTGTGATGTGCCCCTGGGCAAGGTACTTTACAGTTGTTCTAGCAGTAAATAACCTTTATGTGTTACTGTGCTAATAAAACACCAAAATAAAGCAAACCCTTGGCCTTTATGTGTTACTGTGCTAATAAAACACCAAAAAAAAGCAAACCCTTGGCCTTTATGTGTTACTGTGCTAATAAAACACCAAAATAAAGCAAACCCTTGGCCTTTTTGTTTTGTTTACATCATTTTCCAGCAGTGCCTATAGGAGCACCTTTAACTGTGTTAAGATCTATATTAAAATTAAAATTATGTACAAGGAGGGTTAGCAGGGAAGACCATGGAATCCTTCACAATATAGTAAAAACATCAGGGTGCTGTGGCCCCAGATTTTTGTGAGTTGTTGGTTAGTTTTTCTGTTACAGGCAAGAGTAGGTTTGCAGAAAGTGAGTTGAATATTGTTGATTTTTGGAGTGTTTGTGTTTGAATCATCTGAGTTTTGGAATACAAAAATCTGCAGTGTACACTTTTGACATAGTTTTGTTCTACACAGCTGGAAGATTCAGTAAAAGGAGATGAAAGTTGTTACAATTCTTTTATTATGTTATTAGTGATTTTTAGTGTTAAATTTTAAACATCTTCCCCCCCCCCTTCTGTCTTCTTCAGAGAATATATGATTAGTTACTATATTTATTATTTATACATATGATATATGTTTATACTAGTTCAGTTGGAATTCTATGATTAGATATTTGTAAAGTGATGAGTCCAAGGCATCCAACCATGGCGCTGCTGTTGGTATTGAAACAAAACTATTTTAGCAAATATCTGCAATTGTAAAATAGTTGCCTCATTGATGAACTTGTAAACATGAAATATTGAAATCAATGACATTTATCAAAAAGATAATGCTGTCTCATTTCAACATCTAGGTATGTATGATTTTTCAATCTTTTTGTTCTGCACAGTTTTTAAAATTGTTATCAGTTTCATACTAGCAATTTTTAATTATTATATTTTTGTAATAACTACCTGATATTTTCTTGTTTGAATTTACTATTGTTTTTATCAGCAATGACTGTGTAATCAGATTTATAATGGGTAATTCAAACACAGACTTTTGTATATAATCCTGTTGCAAATGAGTGAAAACTGCATTTATTTTTTTCTGGTGAAAAATATTTATTAATTTTTGTAATGAAATTGAGATCTTTTTGTTAAGGTCATGGATATTTTTATGTTCAAAATAACAATTTGTAAACAGCTGAAAGAAGATAATTATGGCATACCCAAGGCATGTATATTTTAACATATTTATTCTGTTAGTACTTGTAACGTGACAACTTTTTGATTTTGTTCAATCACAGATCACTTATATAGTTTTTCACGTGCATGCTTTAAGGATGTGAGGGAATGTTTTTTTAAGCTTGCCTGACCATGAAACCATGATGCCAAGCGTTACATTATAGTCCTGCATCTGGTATGCGTGTATCAACCAGCTTTATATGCAACCTTGTGGAGCAAGATTGCATGAATGTCTAAAACTAGTTGCAAATATTACTTCACAGCATTGGAGTTTAGTTGCAGTGGAGTAGTTTGCACCTAGAGAACAACTGCATATTGATAAATTGAACTGAGTCTTTGTTTTATGCTTATAGTTTTGTACTTCAAATATACAGAGAACAAATAAGTTTAGATTATTTGAAACAATCGTATTTACTCTTAGCTCTGTTGGTTATGGAGCAGAAAAGGTTATAAGATGGCCTGTTTTCTGTCATCCTTGTGTCTGACAGCTTACACACTAATAAAATAGTAATTATTATCACATTTGTATTTACATATTTCAGATATGTTTAAGCAGTCACTTATATCAGTATTGCCAAAGGTTGCCTAAGGTTAGTGGGTTACATGAATAGATAAGAAACGGTGAGAAAGTTTTATGGGAACATAGTAGTAGTTGTCAGCCAGTTGATTTGTCCATGTTTATTACTTCTTGTAAACTACTAGAAAGATTGCAAAGAAACTTTGCACACATCCAACCCACTTGGTCCCAAATTAAAATGTGGCTCCTCAGACAGGCAATCTGACAACTATGGGGCCCTCTTCAGAAAATTTTCTTGCTTCTTCTCATGGTTGTATTGATGTGGAATTTTCGCTAAAAGACTTGTGATGCCTTGTTTGTCTTAATTGAAAATGGTTCTTATCTGACATTCACCATCATGGCAGCCATGGTGGCCATTTTAACATTTTATTATTTTTAGGTTTTCAAAACAAATTTTCATATATACATGGAGTTCTTACAATAATAATAATAATAATAATAATAATAATGACTTTATTTAAAGAGGGTAACACAGTTAGATGAAGAACTAATCTACCTTGAGGCCCTCATCTAAGGAACTTATTTATATACAAATGCACACTTATACACACACATGCAAACCTATACGTAGTAACATTTACATGTATAGACACATTATATTTACTTTCTTTCCTTTCATTAGATGAATACTTGCCCATACATATTGAACTCACATAGTAAATATACATGCAATATGCAGTTAGTGACAAAATAGATGAGTAGTATATTTAATGATGTAGTAATACAAAAAGGCTTACAATATGATAAGTGTCTCCAGTATAGTAGCCATCTTGAAAATCAGGTTATTGCTTTTGCTTCGTCTTCTGAATGAATAGTTGTGACAATGCTGAGTTTTCATCAAAAGATGGTTTGTTTTTTTATGGCACTTTCAATACTTCGTAGGCTGTATCATGTTGAGGAATATGAATTATGTCCCTTTCCCAGGGCTTCATTGGCCATATCATGTTGAAGAATGGGAGCTATGTCCCTTTCCCAAGGCTTTATTGGCTATATCATGTTGAGGAATAGGAGTTATGTCCCTTTCTCAAGGTTTCAGTGGCTGTATCATGTTGACATATTGAGGCAGCTAACCTTGGCTGGCTTGTATGGATATCAAATCCATGAACCTTGAATTGTGAATATGATGCTGTTCCAGTTGAGCTACCTCAAGCCCCTTTCACTGAAAGATATCATATAATGTCTAATTGTTTTCAAATGAAACCAAGAATGATCTAACAGCTAACATGGTCATTTTGGTAGACATCTTGAAAAATCTTGTCATTCCTGCTAATAATGAACAGTTGGTCCTACATAAAACATGGCCATCTCGATGATATCATTATTTCTACTTTTCCTAAATGGATGGTTGTAGCTGGATTGTGTTTTCACTGAAAGACGTGTTATGATGTGTACTTGGTCATTATTAAAACGGTGCCGATCAGGCATGTTGTGACCATTTTCAGAATCCTTGTTATTGCTACATCTTCTGACTGGATGGTCATGGTAACATTTGATTTTCATTTGATGACATTTGTAATACCAATTTAAAAGTGAGTAGCCACATGTCATATGAGGAAATTTCATTTCAAATAATTTTCTCCCAAAAAAATAAAAAAAGAATATGGCACATCTTTTGCATGGTAATCAAAGCCTTGACTCTCATCACAGCTTGTAATTGCTTGAGAAAGTCTTCTAGCATAAGATTTGCTGAGATGGATAAAAAAACCAAGATAAGGTCACCCCTCATTTTTGTTTCATGTAGTCGTTTTGTATGCCTGCCATAAGGCAGAAAGTGATTTTTAGCAATGTTGTCTGTCCATATGTTACCAATTTCATTTCTATGTAATAACTCCATAATCTAGTTCCCAAACATTTTGTGAATGCATTAAACTGTATGGAAGAACTGTGTTGATTTTGAGGTCAGAAGGTCAAGTAACAAAGTCACTGAAAGAAGAACAATGGTTTTCTCACAATAACACTAGTTCTCCACTCTCATTACCAAACTTTGTGGATGGCTTGCATTTGGGAGGGTCAAAAGGTCAAAGCCACTTCACTGGAAGAAAAATGGTTTCTACACAAAAAAAAAAATTGAAGGTTTCAGTAATTTACCTTATCCAGAGTTAGTGCGTGACTTGCACATTGAGTGAAAAAGAAGACTGTTGATTAGAGGTTCAAAGGTCAAAGTCACTGACTGATAGAAGAAAAATGTTTTTGCACAATTATTGATCAAAACCACATGTACTGACAAAGGTTTGTGGAGGATTTGTGCTCAAGGTATGGAAGAGGCCTATTTTTAAGGGTCAAAGGGCCAAAGATTAGATAATTGTGGCTTGAAGATAAATAGATTTTGCAGAAAACTTCTGTTCTTGAGTAAGTTCTTCAACCACACTGATAAGAAAATAATGTTTGCTGCGCATTTAGTTTAATTCAAAATCGCACACCTTTACCAAATTCGTCAAGACTCATTGGTCCTGAATTGAGCATAATCTTATGAGTGAAAGCTGTCCCTCATATGATGGAAATTCCGTCTTCAGAATGTCCCCACAGAATGTCGATCTTCCAGATCATACAGATCCATTGAGGTTGGGGTGGTAGGGGGTTAAAGTGGTTGGAAAGCATTTAGTTGGGAAAAAAATAAATGCCTCAGGGTAATAAATGTAAAACTTATGAGCGAGCAAATGGAAGTTCTTGTGCAGTATTCATTTCACTCGAGGCTCCTTGGATGTGTTCTGCTGAATCATGAGTTAATATTTCATTGCCCTCTATGGAAATCCAAATAACTCTGTTGCAAACCTGAATAACTCATATTCCACTGCTATTCAATTCTTACAATTGCCTGTTAGGAACAGTAATAGATAGCGAGCACTGAATGATCTGAATGAACATTCTAGGCTGATTCTGTGCCTCGATGTGTATCATTCTACCATGTTTTTTCTCTATTCCCACCCCCACACCCCCTTTGCTTCATTTGCTTAATAGAAAGATCTTTTTTTTCAATAATTTGTTGCATTATCTTGGCTTTGTAGTCATCAGTCGGGACAATTGGAATTTTGCCCATGCTAAATTTGCAGACAATAACTGCATTTATTTTGTTCTCTCCAATTCAGTACAGTTACAGATGTATAAATGGTGAAAAGAAAAACACATTCCTTTGAGTTGAAAATTCAAAGCTTAACCAACAACTTCACCCAGCTGCTGTCCTGTATGAAGGAAAATGCATTGTCTATTTCAGTTGCTTTTTACAATGTATATATGCTGACTGACTTTCATGGTGAGAACACTCCGGATGCCCAATCATTTAGAAAAGAAAGAAATAACCAGTTTGAACCCAACAGATTTGTAGTAAATAAAAAATTAAATACCAAGCACCATAATTTTATCAATATTTAATTTACTTGACAAAGGTTCAAAATATCTGATCATATTTTTTTAGTTATCCTTTTTATTTTTGTTGCTTACTGTTAGTGTTAGAGCATTTCTGAAATACATGTGCATGTACCAGGATTTTATTAGCAGCAATTATCTAGTTCATCATCTGATAAATTACCTGTTGTGATAAAGGAAGCACTTTCTTTTTTACAAAATTTACAATGAGAAATTTATATATTAATAATTCACTGGATGTATTCATCATAATAAAGGATCAGAACTTTGGATTGTTCAGTTAAAATGTTCATGCATAAATATAGTGTTAAAATTACTCCCTTTTTAGCTTCATGGGGGCTTTGCCCTGCAAACCTTCCACCAGGGCATTTCCCTGGACACCCAAGGGGTCCTAGGTGGCTCCCTTGACCCTGGGCCTACATTTCATTGTTGTGATTTTTCCCAACTTTCACCCATGCAACTCAACAAGTGCCTACACAGAGGGATATTAAACATAGGACAGGCCTATAATCTGCCATTCATTGTACTCATGTTCAAACATGATTTATTTATCGGCCCTTCATTGTACTCATGTTCAACCATGATTTATTTACCTGCCATTCATTGTACTCACGTTCAAACATAATTTATTTATCGGCCCTTCATTGTACTTACGTTTAAACATGATTTATTTATCTGCAATTCATTGTACTTGTGTTCAAACATGATTTATTTATTGGCCCTTCATTGTACTCATGTTTAAATATGATTTATTTATCTGCAATTCATTGTACTCATGTTCAAACATGATTTATTTATCTGCCATTCATTGTACTCATGTTCAAACATGATTTTTTTATCTGTCCTTCACTGTACTCGTGTTCAACATGATTTATTTATCTGCCATTCATTCAACTCATGTTCAAACATGATTTATTTATCTGCCATATATCAAAACAAACATTGAGGTGCAGAAGTCGGTCATATCATGGATTGATTGATTTATCAATTTTCTACTTTTATACCCTCCTGGAAACATGGTCCAGACACTTGTTCTGCTGGAAACATGGTCCAGACACTTTTCCTCCTGGAGGGTCCATTTAATGCTTGAAAATTAATTTACAGTAATTTGCCACAAAATTTTATCCATGATGCTGTTGTATTTATCAGAGTAAATGTAGCCCTCATCTCAGGTCTGATTTTCATCACCACTGTTGGTAATGCACCCCTAGCACATTGCTCAAAAATTGCTGATGGTGATTGTATATTGTACAGACCTAAACACTCAGTTCCCATTAACTCTCTGGTTTTCTCTAAACATAACTTTTAACTTTCCGTTCCGATTAAATATCAAGTTTTCTCTAAACATAAACTTTCAATTATTGTCCAAGATAGCTTTAGTTTCATTGCTAAAATTACTCTTGACCTTTGATTTGAATTGATCAGTTACATATCTCTGTACACCTTGATTTGAATTGATCAGTTACATATCTCTGTACACCTTGATTTGAATTGATCAGTTACATATCTCTGTACACCTTTGATTTGAATTGATCAGTTAATATCTCTGTACACCTTGATTTGAATTGATCAGTTACATATCTCTGTACACCTTTGATTTGAATTGATCAGTTACATATCTCTGTACACCTTGATTTGAATTGATCAGTTACATATCTCTGTACACCTTTGATTTGAATTGATCAGTTACATATCTCTGTACACCTTGATTTGAATTGATCAGTTACATATCTCTGTACACCTTGATTTGAATTGATCAGTTACATATCTCTGTACACCTTTGATTTGAATTGATCAGTTAATATCTCTGTACACCTTGATTTGAATTGATCAGTTACATATCTCTGTACACCTTGATTTGAATTGATCAGTTACATATCTCTGTACACCTTTGATTTGAATTGATCAGTTAATATCTCTGTACACCTTGATTTGAATTGATCAGTTACATATCTCTGTACACCTTTGATTTGAATTGATTAGTTACATATCTCTGTACACCTTGATTTGAATTGATCAGTTACATATCTCTGTACACCTTTGATTTGAATTGATCAGTTACATATCTCTGTACACCTTGATTTGAATTGATCAGTTACATATCTCTGTACACCTTTGATTTGAATTGATCAGTTACATATCTCTGTACACCTTTGATTTGAATTGATCAGTTACATATCTCTCTACACCTTTGATTTGAATTGATCAGTTACATATCTCTGTACACCTTGATTTGAATTGATCAGTTACATATCTCTCCCACATCAGTAGCCATTGTGAAACATGCTACAGCTGCTTGTCCTGATTGGATTATTGTATCAACATTTTTTCTTTTAAACATCGTCCTTCTTGCAATATGTACATTCTCTTACGTTAAAATGATGTTGGTCCAACCTACAAAGTACTGTCTTGATGGACGTCTTGAAAATCTTTATGTAGCTACTTCACAACAGATGGTTATATCAACATCGTGTTTTCGCTAAAACACTATAGCAATATTTATGCACAACAAATTGTAGACTTGAATGAAGAAATGTTTAATACATGGCTTGTAAGAAGAAATGGTTACATGTGTTTCTTGTATTTTCTCCCAATTCAACACATGTGGTTATTTCACAATGTAAATACATATATATACGATAACATCACTACTGAAATAAAAATCTGGCTCTCATTGGGTGCTACTCATGAGCTGTAATCTGAATGAAACACTGTACATAACTATTGATTTCCAATCTGTGCTTGTTTGTTCCCTGCAAAAGAGTATATTATGCATGGTCCCAGATCAAGAAGAAACTACAAGGCTGATCCCAGCCTTAAAGAGTATTCTGATCTGATCCTACATTATGTTAAATCTGCAATGCAGATCCCAGCATTAGAGTATTTCTGGTCTGATCCCAACTATATTTATGGTAGCCTGATCCCCACATAAAAGTGTGTTCTGGGCTGATCCATGCTACAGTAAATCTAGGCTAGGCTGATCCCCGTATAAGAATATTCTGGGTTGATCCCAGATTAAGTTGTTGTTGTTGTAGGGTTTAACACCATTTTTCAGCACAGGATAGGCTATACATGGCGGCAAGTATAAATGGTGGAGGAAGAACCTGGGAAAACCCTGAAAAGAACCACTTACCCATGAGAAGCTACTGGCAAGCTTTCTCACATACCCATATTGGCCGAATCAGAGACTTGAACCCACACAGGCAGAGGTGAGATGGCAGTGATCAGCAATGGTGAGTGCTTTAGACCACTTGGCCACTTGGGGCCCCCTGATCCCCTAATGTGATCTTACAACTAGACCCCTGTAATGGGATAATAATAGTTTCCTGCCTGAGTCACTGTTTATATCCCAATTCCATGGTTCATGTACAACACCCCTATACAAGTGTTAATTTATGACTAGGCAGTTCTAAGTTTATATCCTCACATCAAACAGCAATACTGTAAATACATTATGGTAATTAGCAAGGTAAAGCATATTCTAAAACGGGTAATTAGATGCAAGTAAGATCACCAAGTATTCTAAACAGGGGTAATTAGATACAAGTAATATCACCAAATATTCTAAAACAGGGGTAATTAGTAGGTACAAGGAAGATCACCAAGTATTCTAAAACAGGGGTAGTTAGATACAAGGAAGATCACCAAATATTCTAAATCAGGGGTAATTAGATACAAGAAAATATTCTAAAACAGGGGTAATTAGGTACAAGGAAGATCACCAAGTATTCTAAAACAGGGATAATTAGATACAGGTAAGATCACCAAGTATTCTAAAACAGGGGTAATTAGATACAAGTAAGATCACCAAGTATTCTAAAACAGGGGTAATTAGGTACAAGGAAGATCACCAAGTATTCTAAAACAGGGATAATTAGATACAGGTAAGATCACCAAGTATTCTAAAACAGGGATAATTAGATACAAGTAAGATCACCAAGTATTCTAGAAAAGGGGTAATTAGATACAAGGAAGATCACCAAGTATTCTAAAACAGGTAATTAGATACAAGGAAGATCACCAAATATTCTAAATCATGGGTAATTAGATACAAGTAAGATCACCAAGTATTCTAAAACAGGGGTAATTAGATACAAGAAAGATCACCAAGTATTCAAAACAGAGGTAATTAGATACAAATAAGATCACCATGTATTCTAAATCAGGGGTAATTAGATACAAGTAAAATCACCAAGTACTCTAAAACGGCAGTAATCAGATACAAGTAAGATCACCAAGTATTCTAAAACAGAGGTAATCAGATACAAGGAAGATCACAGTAAGGTCACCAAGTATTCTGAATCAGGGGTAATTAGATACAAGGAAAATCACCAAGTATTCTAAATCAGGGGTAATTAGATACAAGTAAGATCACCAAGTATTCTAAAACAGGGGTAGTTAGATACAAGGAAGATCACCAAATATTCTAAATCAGGGGTAATTAGATACAAGAAAATATTCTAAAACAGAGTAATTAGATACAAGTAAGATCACCAAGTATTCTAAAACAGGGATAATTAGATACAGGTAAGATCACCAAGTATTCTAAAACAGGGATAATTAGATACAGGTAAGATCACCAAGTATTCTAAAACAGGGATAAAAAAATTAGATACAAGTAAGATCACCAAGTATTCTAGAACAGGGGTAATTAGATACAAGGAAGATCACCAAGTATTCTAAAACAGGTAATTAGATACAAGGAAGATCACCAAATATTCTAAATCATGGGTAATTAGATACAAGTAAGATCACCAAGTATTCTAAAACAGGGGTAATTAGATACAAGAAAGATCACCAAATATTCTAAATCAGGGGTAATTAGATACAAGAAAATATTCTAAAACAGGAGTGATTAGATACAAGGAAGATCACCAAGTATTCTAAAACAGGGATAATTAGATACAGGTAAGATCACCAAGTATTCTAAAACAGGGGTAATTAGATACAAGTAAGATCACCAAGTATTCTAAAACAGGGGTAATTAGGTACAAGGAAGATCACCAAGTATTCTAAAACAGGGATAATTAGATACAGGTAAGATCACCAAGTATTCTAAAACAGGGATAATTAGATACAAGTAAGATCACCAAGTATTCTAGAACAGGGGTAATTAGATACAGGTAAGATCACCAAGTATTCTAAAACAGAGGTAATTAGATACAAGGAAGATCACCAAATATTCTAAATCATGGGTAATTAGATACAAGTAAGATCACCAAGTATTCTAAAACAGGGGTAATTAGATACAAGAAAGATCACCAAGTATTTAAAACAGAGATAATTAGATACAAATAAGATCACCATGTATTCTAAATCAGGGGTAATTAGATACAAGTAAAATCACCAAGTATTCTAAAACGGCAGTAATCAGATACAAGTAAGATCACTAAGTATTCTAAAACAGAGGTAATCAGATACAAGGAAGATCACCAAGTATTCTAAAACATGAGTAATTAGATACAAGTAAGATCACCAAGTATTCTAAATCAGGGGAATAAGATACAAGTAAGATCACAGTAAGGTCACCAAGTATTCTGAATCAGGGTAATTAGATACAAGGAAAATCACCAAGTATTCTAAATCAGGGGTAATTAGATACAGTAAGATCACCAAGTATTCTAAATCAGAGGTAATTAGATACAAGTAAGATCTCCAAGTATTCTAAATCAGGGATAATTAGGTACAAGTAAGATCACCAAGTTATGTATAGACTTAAATAATTATCATTGTAGCTGGTTTTGAATGAAAATGCGGCTCATCTGACCTCCATGTGGCCATCATGAAAAACCTGTAATGACTACTATTCATGAGCAAGTGGCATATTGACATTGGGTGTCACCAAAACAATTCTGTAATGGTTCTGAAAAGAAAATAATATGGATCTAACCACAGTCGCCTTTTTGTGAAGTACGTTGAAAAGCAGATTTGTGAAATCGAGAGAAAATGATCAAATATGCTACTTGGTGTTTATTATATTCTTCTTATTGGTGGGTTTCATATCTAGCAAAAACTACTAAGATTTGTACACTGTATTATTTCTATTCTTCCCAGACTACAGAATTGACCCAACTGATCTGAATCTAACTGGACTGGAGTCCTTCTCCTTTGACTATGTGGTCAAATGGCCTGTGTCTCTTGTTCTCAACAGAAAGGTAAGGACTCTAACAGTATAGCTCTGCCCTCAATAAGGCATAAAGAATGTATTAAAATCTCTAAGACACCAGTAGTCTAAAAAAAAACTTCATTTGTTTTTCACATAACTTGACTGATTTTCTTTCTTTTCCACAAAATGATCCACTGATGTCACATACACACTTAGAATTATATAACCTTCCTAATTACAATTCTGTACAGATTATGCTTGTAAATAAGGAACATTTTTTAAAATTCTATAACTCTTTTCTTTGCACAGTAAGATAAGTAATAATGAGGCACAGCATAATGAGAAAATCTGATTGTAGTCCACTTACTGCATTTCTTGAAATAACTTGATGATTATAGTATGACATCAATTATCAGTTGTATCATAACTATGATTGCTCGGAAAAAATGAATTTAAACTGATGCATTTGCAACATGTGTTGCATGAAATAGCAAAAGAGAAAAATTACATATGATTTTAAAAATGGCAATAACAGTACTGTGAAATAAAATCAAAAGTCTACAAATTATGTTAGACCTTCCAAAATCTTAACAATTTACAACCTGCTATGAATCGGCCTCCTCATGAGCGTGTGAAAACTGATGTGATCTCATTAATTAAAATAACTCACCCTTTTCACTTTTTATTTGATTAAAGGTGTCTGTAATATTCAGCCTTTGCAAATTCAATGTTACTGTTTGGACAAATAGTGGCATGGTAATTTTGCTGTACTTTTCCATGTAATAATCCTTACTTACAAATGCACACCCACCTAACACATCTTTTGCAATTTCAGGTTGTTTGAACCCCTAGCTATGTAAAAAATATCTTTTTTTGGAAAAGCTCAGTACTCCAGCATTTCACAAGTGATAATCCCTAAATATCCTAATTAGAATGAACCTGTTCTACTACCATACTTTGTGCAACAGTAGCTTTGGTTTTGCATGTTTGTTTAAGTAAATATGGTGCATAGTTTGATGAGCAATGATCATCATTTTTCCTTGGTAGTAGTGGGATCGAATTCAAGGAAAAGGACATTTATGTTTGCTGTGTATAAGTTTATTTCTTTGTTGGCATTAATATATGTAGAAGTCATCCCAAATGTTTCTTTTTCAGGCACTTACCAGGTATCAGATGTTATTTAGACATCTCTTCTACACAAAGCATGTGGAACGGCAGCTGTGCAGGTCTGTATATATATAGATTTGTGGAAATCTCAAACAGTTACATCATTTGCTAGGGTGTGTTGTGTCCTTAGGCCAATTGCCTTAGCACTTAATAACCTACTTGTGTTGCTGTACTGTAAAGCACCAAACCAAACTAAAATCGTTTGTTAAAATGAAAATGTTCTTTTATAAATATCATGACCAATATCCATCATTTTCATTCTGTTAGGAAATTTGTCCACTGTCTCATTTGAACTCCACCTCTGCCATGCCCTAATAACACCCCACTTATAATGCAGTAAGATCTATGAATCCCACTATTGTGTTTTTAAAAATTGACAAAAATAGAGAAATGAATGATGTGCAAATTAGTTGTACAAAAGTTGAATCATATTGAGTGTACAATATTTACAAGACATTTTAAAATGTACAGTGTACAGTTATCTTTAATATCAGACATGAATAAAAAGTAAATGTAGGAAATCATCAGCATAACATTTATCCTGATACAAAACTGTTATGGAATCAAACAGATGAACAAATTCCACTTACTCTGCTGCCATGCTGACTTTATTTTGACAACTGTAGTACCATTTAGCAACAAAATAAATAGGACAGGTTGATTCCTTTGGCAAGCATGTCTGGGGCCCCGAGTGGCAGAGTGGTCTAAAGCGCTCTCCGTTACGGATCACTGCCATCTCACCTCTGTCTGCGTGGGTTCGAGTCTAGGATTCGGCAAATGAGGATATGTGAGAAAGCTTGCCAGTAGCTTCTCGTGGGTCGGTGGTTCTTTCCAGGGATTTCCCGGTTTCTTCCTCCACCATTAATACTGGCCGCCAAGTATAGCCTATTGTGTGCTGAAAAATGGCGTTAAGCCCCACAACAACAACAACAACAACAGCAAGCATGTCTAAAACATTTTTTGTTAAACATCGCTTTTTACAGATCTGGGTAGTTATAGTTCCTACATCCTAGATCTTCAGTTTCTTATCATGGGTCCCCACTTTTTGGTCAGATTGATCCTAAAACTATATATATTTAACTAAGCTCCCAACCCTCTGAAGTTTTGTGGTCCTTGAGAACAAATTTGAATGTACAGTAGAACTTCATTTATCTGTCACCCTATTAACCATCAGTCTCTGTTAACCATCAGGGCATTGTACATCAAAATATTAAAAACAGGTACATGTACATATGAATATATTATGATTTTTTGATGACCCAGTCTATTGTATGATATTTTTAATGTACATATTCTATTATCCGTCTATTCTCGTATCCGTCATGGTCTCGGTCCTGCACCATGATGAATAATTGAAGTTCTACTGTACTGCCAAAAAGCAGTGATTTATGAATTTAAGCTTGTGTCTGTGACTTTAAATAATTTTAAGATTTTGAAAATGATCCATTGGCTGTGTAATTCAAATGGCTTAGAATGCCATTAAGAGCAACAGAGTTTTGTCGTACATGTTGCTGGGTAGGCATTGTAGATTATAATGGACAAGTTCTGAAGGATGGGATAAAGAGGACTTCCATGGTTACTATACATAGTGTAATGTTGATATAAAGTTTGGTAATTCAGGAAAATATTAACATGCAACTTGAGTATGTGGAAGACCTTCAGATGTTTGCAAAACAAGTAAAGCAAGTAAAAGTCTTATGGCATCTTATGCCAGATGCAAACTGGAGTGACATATAACAGTAGCAGAGACTGCTAATCTTGTTTTGGTTTTACACAGCTTTTATTGTGTAATGTTATGTGAATAGTGACTGCTACTATCTATACTTGCTTATAAGTTGGGACAAACTGCATAGACCCTGATCTGCCAGTTCATAATGTGCCAGCAGATTTGGGTCTGTGCAATTTTTTAGGAGTAATCAGTCGAATAAACAATTTAGATCCTGTTCAGTCAGCACATGTTGTTTGCAGTTGGACAGGATTTATGTCCTTAATCCTCTGCAGTTTCTTGCTTGTAAGTTGTGATCTGGATCAATCAAACACAAATAATGGCAATTTGGGATGATGACAAGATGTGATTGTGTGGCTTGTAAGTTGTGATCTGGATCAATCAAACACAAATAATGGCAAATTGGGATGATGACAAGAGCAGTTTCTTGCTTGTAAGTTGTGATCTGGATCAATCAAACACAAATAATGGCAAATTGGGATGATGACAAGAGCAATTTCTTGCTTGTAAGTTGTGATCTGGATCAATCAAACACAAATAATGGCAAATTTGGATGATGACAAGAGCAGTTTCTTGCTTGTAAGTTGTGATCTGGATCAATCAAACACAAGTAATGGCAAATTGGAATGATGACAAGTTGTGATCTGGATCAATCAAACACAAATAATGGCAAATTGGGATGATGACAAGATTTGATTGTGTGGCTGTCCCATTGAATAGTGTTAAGAATATTTTGAACAAATGTACACCTGAGTCAAGGAAAAAAGGGAGGAATTCAAACAGACATCTTAAACATAAGGTAGACAATTAAGACTTCAAGGTGTTTCCCAGTCCATTATTCATCAGACACTTCTATCATGATGTCAACAAATCAGTGACAGGGTACACTGTACACTGCCAACCCATTATTAAATTAAAAGGGGTAGAAAAGTAAAGTGTAGAGAGCATGTATTTGCACTGTCCAGGTATCAGTATAAGTGTAGAGAGCATGTGCTTTCACTGTCCAGGTGTTGCTAGAAGATGATTTGTGTGTGACAAAAATCTTGTCTGCCTATATAATAAATAGCAAGACGATCATTGGAACACAGTGTGTGCTTACAATTAGAGGAAAAGGGTTTTATCAAAACCTCCATATTGCTGAATGTAAATAATACTAATTTAGACCACAACACAGGGGTTTTACCAAAATAAACTTGTCAAACTGGATGATCTGCGTGGATTTGGTGGCAAGATTGTTCAACACTGCAAAGATCATTCTCATAATATTAGTTACAAATTGGTTTAAGGAAGCAAGGCAGATTTCAACTTTTTCCTTTTGGTTTAAGGAAGCAAGGCAGATTTCAACCTTTTTGTTTTGTTTTTTGTTTCAGTAACTAGACACAAAATAATCATGTTTCCTTAAGTGTTGTTGGACATGGTCTGTTTCCCAAAAATATGGGAATGTTTTGTTTCATTTTTTTTTTTTTAATAATTAAAAGGACATGTTATTTTCATGTGAATTTCAATCATTTGCCTTGAATAAAAGGTAGAGTTGCTTGGCTTTGTGGGGAAGAGATAAGAAAACATCTTTTAATTATCATATGTTATAAAGAAAATTTGTCCTGTTTCCATAACAATGGAGAGACATTGCCAGGCACCCTGCACATGCTAAGATATAGAAGTAGTCAACTATTACATTAATATTGTGCACAGTTGTAAGTTTATTTATGCTCAAGTATTTCACTTATTTATTGACTTTAAATGACTTTGTAAGTTCTCATATTTATGAGTGTTAAAATTCTTTAGACTAATATTTGTTTTAGGACATTAGTTATTAAAATTCTTGCAAATAAATGGCAGCTGCTATCTTTCCCCATTTCCCTCAACAGTTAACCAGCATTTGAGTTTGTCTCACTTTCTCATGTCTCACTTATCCTGCAGTCACCAGTGACTTGTCAAGGGGGAGGTTATTATATGAAAAACTGATGACAGAAAAATAGAAACAGTGATACCTAATTGTACTTTGTTTTAAATAAATACCATGACCCACCTTACTACAGTAATGTGTGGACATGGCCCATGATGTACCTTGGCAGGAAAAGCCACAAGCATTTCTTTGCTGTGTGTAGTCATGGTCCATGATGTACCTGGACAGGAAAAGCCACAAGCATTTATTGCTGTGTGTAGTCATGGTCCATGATGTACCTTGACAGGAAAAGCCACAAGCATTTCTTTGCTGTGTGTAGTCATGGTCCATGATGTACCTTGGCAGGAAAAGCCACAAGCATTTCTTTGCTGTGTGTAGTCATGGTCCATGATGTACCTTGACAGGAAAAGCCACAAGCATTTCTTTGCTGTGTGTAGTCATGGTCCATGATGTACCTGGACAGGAAAAGCCACAAGCATTTCTTTGCTGTGTGTAGTCATGGTCCATGATGTACCTGGACAGGAAAAGCCACAAGCATTTCTTTGCTGTGTGTAGTCATGGTCCATGATGTACCTGGACAGGAAAAACCACAAGCATTTATTGCTGTGTGTAGTCATGGTCCATGATGTACCTGGACAGGAAAAGCCACAAGCATTTCATAACTGATTCAGGTGTATTAGATGAAGATAAATATTGTAAATTTTGACTATTTAAAATAGAGGACATTTTAATTGGTAAATGTTTAAGGCAATTAAATTTGCAATATTGTAATTTAGGATCTAAATTTGGAGTATTTTCTCTGCATTTAAAATTGCCCTGTTTGTCTGGAGCATGATTTACTCATACTTAATTATGATGGATTTTCATGCAGATATCATATGAGATGATGTAATTGGAGAAGGGAATCTATCTTGTAATTGGCAACTATATCCTAACCTCATGCAGATGATGCAAATGGAGAAGGGAATCTTTCTTACAATTGTACCTGTATTCTAAATGTATGCATGAAATTAGTGCATTTCAGAAATCTGTTTACATGTATGCAAGCATGTTTTTTTCTCCTGTGTCCTTTGATGTATCAACACCAATCAATCATAGCAAGTTTAGCAAGTTCTAGCATTCTTTTTTTGCATTTCTTGAAACACATTAAAACCTGCCTCCCAATGTGTGCTGTTCTACAAAGCCAACAGAAAGTTTTCAGTGCTGCAGAAGAATGAATAAATGAATTTACTATGTCCCTATGTTCATGTACCCCATTCTGCATATCTCCATGGCTTTATTAAAAACTATATACCTATGTTCATGTACCCCAGTCTGCATATCTCCATTTCTTTATTAAAAACTATATACCTATGTTCATGAACCCCATTCTGAACATCTTCAATCAGCAGATATTAGGATTCACATTGCATATGTAATTTTAGGGAATAATAAAAGAAAATCAGTTGAGGAGTACTATTTCTGTCATCTCTTGGTAACACACTGTCTTATAGAAACGTGTACCTTCTTGGCCACATTGCTCTACTATTGGTGTGTTGCAAAATAATACAATGTAACTATGTCATTTCCAAGTCATAATTTTATTTTCTGCAGGGGAGAGGTCATTTGGAAAAAAGTTTGACTTTTAATTGCTTTAGTCAGTCAGTTTTATCATCAGCAATGTAATTAATCTTATGTAAATAGGATTCAACAGGTATCAAAGAGGTAAGTCTCAGTTTATGTTTACTCTTTTGGGAAATTTCCTTGGTAATTACTACAGACTTAAAATCTTATTAAAATCATAGCATTCTCTTTCCGACTCTTGTCTTATAATTCCGATTTTGATCTTCATTTTTCCTCTGCTAATCAGAAAATAATTTTTGAAATCCTTTGCTTTTTACAATGTTGATCAGTCAAAGGTAATGTTTACATTTTGACAATTATTAAATTGTGATGCATATCATCACCTACTTAAAGGGTCAGGGCCTAGCACAGCATCATTGCTAGGTTCAGGGTCAGGGCCTAGCACAGCATAATTGCTAGGGTCAGGGTCAGGGCCTAGCACAGCATCATTGCTAGGGTCAGGGTCAGGGCCTAGCACAGCATCATTGCTAGGGTCAGGGTCAGAGCCTAGCACAGCATAATTGCTAGGGTCAGGGCCTAGCACAGCATCATTGCTAGGGTCAGGGTCAAGGCCTAGCGCAGCATCATTGATAGGGTCAGGGCCTAGCACTAGTACAGGAACCAGAGTGAAAAATATAATGGAAATTCTATGCTTCTAACTAGATTCATGTCAAGGTTACTGTATTAATTAAAAAGTGTAGAGGATACTGGATAGACTTTGAAAAGGGTAGAAAATAACAGGATAGAATTTTGAAATGTGTAGAGAATACTGGATGGACTTAGAAAAATTCGTAACATTTGCTTGAATGAGATTATAGTACAAGTCACATGTACGTGGTCAAAGTCACTTTTTGAAGCTACAGGTGTTATTTTGGAGAATTTGATTACACATACCTTTAAATGGTGTTTATTCACTTTATTTATCACCTTGTCTATCAAAATTCCATTGAAGATTATTGTATTAATTCCTCTAAAATTGCTTAACAGTAAATTCAGTGATAACAAACTTCAACATTTTTAGTTACAATCAAACAAGTGGGGTGATCTCATTTAAACTGGTTTTGTCGTGAGTTATGATGCAAGATGGAACGTGCCTGCAGTTGGGAAAAAGTTGTACTATAAACATAAACAGAGGTGCGACAATGTCATCATATATAAACAAAGCCTTGGAAAACACCAGAAAGAAAAAAAATTGGCGCACAAGTCCAATAAATTGGAGGCAATTATATAACTTTGTATATATCTTCTGTGTGGTATGTTATGTCTTTTATTTCAATTTGTACATATTGCCTATTTTTCCCATATAAATATGTGCTTTCATACACAAAAAGACTAGAAACATGGCTGTGAATTCAGATTTATTTTAGTAAAATTTTACATCATGCTAAATTATCATTTTGAAGAAATGTCATATGTACAAGCTAAGAATAAAACTTATCGTATGTTACTCCTCTATCCCATTCACAGTTGAACATCCATACAGGAGATGAATGAAGAAGCACGCGACTTCTTGTTCACGTGATTGTACCTTGATTCCCCCTGCACTAGTAATAGTTCAGTCCATTATAGACTTTCTTGACCCAGTATAATGTCCAACTGCCATTGTAAAGGTCAATAGCAATCAATAATTTTCATCTGGAAATTCTGTTATGACAATGTGTAGATCACTCAAACATCACGACTGAATAAACTTTGTTATAACTATATTACAATTAAATTTTAAAAATAAAATTATATTTTAAACTTTTATCAGTAAATATGCTTACATGACCCATATACTATACTATAAGAATTTACTTATCTTCCAGAACTGTTTTTGACAGTTGTTTAAAAATGTATCCCTGGTTACTTTGTTCTTGTGAAACATTTCTGTAGATTTTGGGACCAAACATTTTTATAGCTCAGTAATATAATCCCTGTTTCTATGCATAGTTACCTTTTTCCAGTCTTACAATTCCCTCTACCACCAGAATAATTTTTAAAAAACCACCAAAACAACCAGATAATTATCCCAGTCTGATTCTGTAGTCACATCCAACATATAGTATATTTCTTCCTTTTCCTCAGACTGTCATGTGCATAGTTGTGCATCTGGACACTCCATGATCATCATCTTTGTATTTGTCTCTTTGGCTTGTTTTCAGCTAAACATATTATTTTGAGTGTGGTTTTAAGTTATTTTCTCCTATTGCTTTTATGTTGTGTATCTTTGTCCCTTTTCATTGGTTTTGAAGGGCATAATGAATCAGTGCTTCATTAAATTTATCCCTTGTCTTAGTAAATGGTGTTAGGAGAGTGTATCCTACCCATTTTAGTTCCTCTTGATATTGTTATTGTGCTTTTCTCTGTCATTCAGTACTGACATGCAAGGTGTGGGCATAAAAAGGCTCAGGTGGACACTTACTATTTATTGCACACTAGTTGTATATCTACTGATGGTTGCCCAGTCTTTGGGATTATTGCAGAGTGGGACTTGGTTGGAAGTCACTGCACTTGCAGAGGAAGGAAGGATTTCATTTTCTCCTCATCTCAGGACGATCCTCTCCATTCCAGTGAGGGGTTTGTTACACCTCCTGTTGTTAGGGAAGTTACAGATTCTAGTGAGTGAGAGATCAGTAGCTCCTTCCATTGTTTGGAAATCACATACTTCAGGATCACTGAAATTCAGTCCAAAGCAGCAGGCAGTTCCTGTGAAGGAGAGCTCCTTGGCGCTTTCTGGGGAACCTTTGCCTGATAAAAATGAGTCATGCCTGTCTCATGGTGGTGGTGGTGGGGGGGAATAGTGTTATCACATGAATAGACCTGATGTTAAGAAATATTGCTCATGAGACTATTGTTGCCTAAATAGAAACTTCTATCAGATAATCACTGCTGAACCAGTCTTTGCCTGGAGTCACCAGATAGTGCTCTTTGAGCAGCACAAACCAGTCTCTGCCTGGAGTCACCAGATAGTGCTCTTTGAGCAGCACAAACCAGTCTCTGTCTGGAGTCACCAGGTAGTGTTCTTTGCGCACACACACACACACACACACACACACACACACACACACACACACACACACACACACACACACACACACACACACACACACACACACACACCAGTCATTAAAGCAAACACTGGTCTAGACTGCCAGTGCAGAGACAAGGATTTGGCCATTACCTTGCCATTCGCTGTGTTACTGTGTAATCTCTATGGGGATAAGGAGTTGAGTCTAGGGACAGTGGATTAGATCAGCATCCCCTATTTCTCTATATTTCTTTTAATCCCTATGGGATGTGGAGACCTCCACTACCTGTTAGCAGGGTTCCCATGCTACCGGGAAATCAGGAAAAAGTCGGGAGAAATGAGAATTTTTTCCCAACCGTGAAAAGTCCTTGAATTTTGAAAATATTGATGAAAGTCCGGAAAAACCCAGGAATTTTCCACCACCAATTGATGCCTGAAACAGTTAGGTAATTGAGTCGTAACAGAACTGATACTGAGTTAAATTTATTGAGTTCTGACCAGAATATTCAGAGGTTTCAGTATGGATCTTTTGCCATACACATATGTGTTGAATCAATCCAAACAATCAGTGCATTAGATTCGTCTAGTAGATTTTTTCCACAGACTGCTCAATATCTGAATTTTACCTTACTTTACTGAGAAGGTATGAAAACCAGTCTAGCATCACAAGAGGCCAACATGGTGGCGATAAAGCTTAGCCGCTTACCAGATGGCCTTGTTAAATTCTTTGTTAAATCAAGTCATACCTGCATGAAATTGATACAGAAATTATTTATTTTCTCAGAGATTGAGAATATTAAAATCCTTATGTCTTTAATCTGCTGAAAGACAAGATAAAACTACAACGTTCATGAAATTTGACCTGGTAGTCGGATTTGCATTGCTAGTCGCACGAGTACACAGATCTCACAACCCACATTTTCAAATGTTATAGAAAAAAATAAAACATTAAATAAAAGTTATATACTGGTTGTAATAAAAACACAAAAATGAAAGAACACAAAATTCTTTACATTTATTCCATGAACAACTACTGGGGTTTTGTTGTATCACGTGATTGATGAATCTGATTGGTGATTGGTGATCGTGTGATTGGTTGATGACTCTGACTGGCCAAATTGCTATGACAGTGACAGGTTTCTTGTTTTTGAAATAAATACATTGAGAATTATATGTTCTTTCTTGATTTTACAAAAGGTTTCTGACTTTCATTTAATATAATTTAATGTTTGTACAGCAAAATTAAAATGGAGTTTGCTGTTGATATCATGTGACTATTGGACTTCCCATGTAGTTGTTTGAGATTTGTGAAGTCATGTGACTAGTAATGCAAATCGCGAGCACAGGGTCAGGTTTCATCTATGCTGTAGTTGAGTCTTGTCTGTCAGTGGATTAAAGACATAAAGAATATAATACTTGGCATTTCTGAGAAAATAAATCGTTTACTTATTGATTTCATGCAGGTATAAGTCATTATAACATCGTTTAAATTTGCTAGGCCCGCTGGTAAGCGAATACCATATGCCACTACCACACGGTGATGGCAAATTCTAAATTTTTGATACGCAGTTGCTTTGACCCAACCCCAACCTAAACGGCCAAATGTGAAAAATGGGGTGGAATATTCGGAGGAAACCCGGATTAGAAAACGGACTGCTGTTCGTTTTAAGCCAAATTTATTGTCCAAAAATGTCAAATCTCTGAGCTGAACTGGTGCGAAACTATTACACAGTGAGATGTAACTTGAATCATTGGTTTCAGATCTTGAATAGAATGCAGGAGAAAAAAGAAATTGTCGTCCCTTGTTTTATAATTTAAAAATGATAGAATGCCCTGTATCAACACAGGTTTGGGGACTGGTTTATCAAATCACAAGAAGACAAGTTGATTTTACAGAAAATTCTGTCCTTGTCTATACAGTATTACGTGTAGGCTCATACAAAAGTAACAAAAGAAAAGAATGAAGCCAACAAGCTTTGTAAATTTTAACAAAATAATTTATTTCCCTTGAAAACAAGATGAAAATATGAAACAGGACTTACAGTTTGTGAATATAATCCAAAAATTAATCCCAGAATTGAAAAATATAAGTTCTATCACTAAACAGTTCTAATTGAATCCAGGTTTGAATCTCGATGAAGTTCCAATATGGAAGGTGATGACATCAGATGAGGTCGTTGTACAGAAGGCAACAGTTCCTCGTTAATCACAATTTATAATGTTCTGTTTAGAATTCCAGAATAAATTTCCACTGAATGTCTTTGTCCCAGAACTTTTATAAGGAAAAGTATTTTCCAGGATGAATAAATTATTTTAAATACGAAAATCAACTCAAATGGCAACAAGACAAATACCTTGGGCCCAAATTTACAATTTTACAACTGATAAATCTACTAGAGAGCATCTATATTAACCCATGATTTCAGATCACATAGTGGCTCACGTGACGGGTTACGTGATCACTAATTTGAACAGCGCAGTAAAAAAATGCTATTTTACATGTACGCTAGAATAGCCCTATCAAAGAATCAGATTCCCACACTGGAAATAAATTTAAAAAGAAAGGCTGTTTACAACTCAGCTAACACGTGGGCCGAACATGACCTTGGTAATAGCCAATCATTTTTGCTTAGTGTTTATAAAACGTCTCAACCAAGGTGAGCTAAAAATACTGATAATGTAATACCTTTTATGTTCAAATCAGGTCAAAACAGAGAAGTGATTTTTCCGAAAATAGTCAAATCCCGTGAAAATTACCATTATAATAAAATGTAATGAAACAAAAATAAAATAAAATAAAATAATTTAAAACTAACACACAAGTAATTAAATTACATATTCATAACAACAGCAAAGTATAATTTTGAAGGTCATTTGTCAAAATTTAAATCAACCCTTTTGTAAATTTTTTTAATGATGGATTTTTAATCAGATTGTCTTAAGGAGTGTAGGTTGTTTGAAAAGTCTTGTTTGGGATTTTATTGGCACACATACATTCAGGGTTAAACCTTTTTTTGTTACAAGATAAGATTCTAATACTCTGCTTTTACTGTTTTGTTTCTTGCATACTGTGATAGGAAATGTTTAGTTTGTATAACATGCATATATATTGCTATTTAATTCTTTAGAATTAAAGGTTTGAAAGGAAACAAAACTAATTTATGTTCATTATGTTGTTTCCACATAGCAACATAATGCAGGTCAGCAAAGTAAAGTCAGAAATTGTATTCTGTACATTGAAATGACTTTACATGCCAAATTATAGGAATGTAGTCAAACTTGTTTCATGTGATATGTTTTTGGTTTTGTACATGATCATCTTTTCTGACTTAGATGCTTTGGAGAGTCGTGAAAGAGAAACATCTTTAGATTTAGAAAATGAATATTTTATGATCTAAAATATATTTTAATTCCATTCAGTAATGGTCATATGTGAACGTTGAACAAATTAATTTCATCCTGGAAAAACCCAGGAAATGACCTGGAAATTCATCTTTAGAAAACCGTGTGAACTATGTGTTAGTGAGTCCCATGACATTACAAATGTCTATTCCATGCTTAGAAGGTCTGTCAGACAAGACAGGTTGTAGACTCTCCCTATCCCCTCCAGCTTCATCAAAGGAGGAGGTCAGCCATCACTCTCCTCATTGAGCATCAAGAAGTTATTATCAGTCCCATTCTCCGGGGAGGGAAGATCTGTAGGTTAGTCCTCTTGCCCTCTCCCAGCCATGAGCAGGACCACAAATCTGCAGTCTTAATGTGTCTTTCTCTAAAGTCAGGATGATGATGATGCCCTTTCAGTTCCGGTTGACTTGAATAGGTTTCCAAAAGAGCAGGATATATCAGGGTCTTCTCCCTTTAGGTCCTTTTTTTTTTCATCCCACCTTACAGGTCATGTGATGGAGGAGGAGGAGGAAGTCTGCACCTTTGACAAAGCAGTAAATGAGGTTTACAGCCTCATTTCCTCATACCCATGTCCAAAGCTTTCAGGAGCTACAGACACCAGCATTCTTTCCCGTTTGGCGAGACTTTCTGGGGCAGATTCTAGACCAGACCTTCAGTTGCTCTCCTGCATTCAGTGATGGTTCAGGAGTTCATTAAAGCCATGAGGTTGCCAGATGACAAAAGGGGGAGTCTGTCCACGCTTCCAAGCTTCAGTGTCTGAGTTTTGCTTTTATGCTGGATTAATGTGCTTCTCAGTGTTTCTTTGGAACTTAAAAATAGAACCCTGATAAATGCTACAATAGCATCACATTTTGGTATTTATTGGGGTGCCTGCTTCATTTTGTTGAAGGAACTGTCTTTGTCCCCACCAACTCTATAGAGATTCTTGGATGCTGTTGCTAAGATGTCATAGCATCCTTTTCAGTGTCCATGACATGCTATGTAGAGCTTCTCCACATCTGTAGAGATGCTTTGGAAACTTAAACGGGGCTGGATCACAGCAAAACCTGTTTGAGGGCTGCCTTGCTTGATGATGAGACACTTTTGGGGGATTTAATTCCACATGTGGCAGCACAAGATTTAAAGGACCATCACTGGTCCCTGGACATGGCTCCAGACCCTGTCAGAATTGGCTAAGAGGTATGCCCACCCTAATTGGTTGAGTCCTCCTCTCAAGTTTTTTTAAGCAAAATGAAGTCAGCAACAGCAACAAAATACATAACCCCAGTTTAAAACTCCCTTGAGTCCATCCTTCTCCAGAAGAGGCAGAAGAATTAAAGAAATTCTACAAATTCATTAAGGAGTGGGACAGTCAGCCTATGTTTTCAAAGCAGGGCCAAACCTCATAAATGATGCATGGTTCCTCTTCACAGTAAGGAAGATATAATCACTTCACTTCTGGAACCCTCCACCTCTATCAAGGACCCCATTCTGTTTCATCAGCTTTAACAGGTTTCTCTGCAGGAAGAGGTGTACTCTCATCTAAGGAAGGACCAAGTAGAGGAAAAATAAGTCTTGGATATTATTCCTGGAGGGGAAAAATGTTGACTCCTCATTGATCTTTCCCCTTAAACAAATTTCTTTTAGGAAGATTAGTTCAAGATGAAGACAACTTGCCTCTGCCAGGAATTCCTTAAGGCCAAATCACTGGGTGGTCTCCACAGATACATGGATGCTTATCTTGACATTCCTATCATACAGGCCCACAGAAAATTTCTGCAGTTTTGTCTGGGATTGAAGAATTTTCAGTTTTGGGTTCTTCTTTTTGGCTTAGCTTCCACTGCCAGAGCCTTCAACAAAGTGATGGGTGTAATGGTGGTTCATTTAAAATCCTTAGGTGTTCCTATTCTCCAATACTTTGATGAATGGTTGATGGTGGTTCATTTAAAATCTTTAGGTGTTCCTATTCTCCAATACTTTGATGAATGGTTGATGGTGGTTCATTTAAAATCTTTAGGTGTTCCTATTTTCCAGTACTTTGATGAATGGTTGATGGTGGTTCATTTAAAATCCTTAGATGTTCCTATTCTCCAATACTTTGATGAATGGTTGATGGTGGTTCATTTAAAATCCTTAGGTGTTCCTATTCTCCAATACTTTGATGAATGGTTGATGGTGGTTCATTTAAAATCCTTAGGTGTTCCTATTCTCCAATACTTTGATGAATGGTTGATGCACAGCATCCTCAGACATGCCCTTCTGATAGCTCTGTTTCATTCGGGAGATAGTGACTCAGCTAGGCCTAATTCCCAATCAGGAAAAATCGGAAACTTATTCTGTATCAGAAATCATTTATATGGGGATGAATTTCTCACCGATCAAGAAACAGTCTGTGTTCTCCTCCCACCCCCACCTGCATGCCACCACACCACCAGAATCTCACACATACTTGTTGTCTTAGCAAGACTGGATGAGAAAACATCATTGTCAGCTCATCTCTACATCTCACTGTCTGTCCTGGGTATTCTAAATACAGCAGTGGACTTGGTTCCCTTAGGAAGGCTTCATACGTGGCCATTCCAGTTTTGCTCTAACAAACTGGATACTTCACAAGAACCTCTGTCCACCTGAATCCTCCATAGCATCAAAGTTTTATCACTATCTGAGTTGGTGAAAAAAAATCAGTGTTCCTTTTTGTCTGGAGTTTTAATTCACACTCCAGAACCTCACTCCTTCCTGTACACCAGTGGTGGGCAACTTCTCTAGTCGGCGGGCCGGATATGGGAAAATGAAGTTCTTGGTGGGCCGGATTACTGCACAGCAAACATACTGCTTTTTTGCCGACTTCTGTGAAAAAGTACTTAGGCATCCAATCTTTGTTGAATGCGCGACACTCGCTGTCAACTTTACGTTTCTCGGCAAAATTCATGATAAAAATTCAATTGTAAATTCTAAATTTAATCGAAAACAACCAAAGAATAACTAACAGTCACTGTTACTGCGACGCAGTAAGAAAGTAGTAGGAGATTGCGGCCGGATGTGACCGCGGGCCAGTCAAAATCCCGTCGCGGGCCGGGTCAGGCCCGCGGGCCGTATGTTGCCCGTCCCTGCTGTACACCAATGACTCAGAGTCATGCTGTGGGACTCACTTTGATTTTTCTGTCCTTACATTGGCACGGTTAAGGAGTGAAAGTCATGCTCTCTCAATAGAAAGGGTTGTTTATATTTCAGTGGTCTATATTATTTAACTTTTCTTTGCCAGCTGGGGATTCTGCCCAAGAACCATTAACCTTCAATAGCTCCTGTTCCTACTGAAATTCTCAATCTCAGTTATATCTGTGTTGTGGATGATAAACTACACTCCTTTGCCCAGTTAAACCTGTACATTTCTATCCAACTAAATCAAGAGGAAAGGAAAAGGTCATAACCATTTTTATCTCCTCTTTAAAGGTCCCTCTGAAATTTTGGTGTCCACTTTCTCAAGGTTGATTGTTCAGATTGTTAAAAAATTTTATCAGTCTGTCGCTCAGAGAGATCTCTCTTTGATGAAAATTAAAACTCATGAGATCAGGACTATAGCTATATCTTGGTTCTTTTTGAATAATTCCTCTTTGGTTGATGTCATGAAAATCGCCTTCTGATGTTCTAATCTTTCTGGTCATTCTGCCTTCATTCAGTGGTGCACCAGAGTGAGTGTATTTTATGCTTTTGTCCTAGTTGTTGCAGCCCAACAAGATAGCAAGCCATCCTCCAATCAGGAGTAGAACATCTTTCTGACAACAATAAGTTCACTTGACAGTTAATTTTAGGCCATCGGCCTCCCATCAGGCTGATGAATTCAGCAATGCAGTAGTATCATGTAATGTTTTACTGCCCTTCAAATGTAGTTGGCTGAGGGTGGGGGTAAAACTAGTTTTAATTATGTAATACTTACCTGCTGCTGTTACAAGATTCTCTCCTCCCAACCCACTCTGATCTTTAGTCTCTGTCAGCGTCAAAAGAGGGAAGATACTCATTATGTTGGATATTACCAAGGAATCAGACTAGTATCAGGGTTTATTTATTCTGTTTTGTTGGAGGGGGAAGTATTAAGCATTGACTGGTAACCAGAACCTTGGAAAATGTGGCAATGCCGTAGTAACAGGTACCAGTAAGTATTGCATGATTGAAACTAGTTCCCCCTCCCTCCCCCAATACATTTTTAAAGATGAGTTTCAAGTTCAAGTCCCAGTCTTTTGCGTGAATGTCAAGATTCCTGAGGAAAGAAAGAAAAGGAGAGAGAGATCTACAATGGCATATTTCTTGGCCTTAAAGGAAACAAAACAAGAACATCATATTGTTTTTCTGATCTTTTTAACTGCAGTAAAAGATTATGCTATCCTAGCTCATTGTCTAAGTTATCCCAACTCATTGTCTAAGTTATCCCAACTCATTGTCTAAGTTATCCCAGCTCATTGTCTAAGTTATCCCAGCTCATTGTCTAAGTTATCCCAATTCATTGTCTAAGTTATCCCAGCACATTGTCTAAGTTATCCCAACTCATTGTCTAAGTTAATCCAGCTCATTGTCTGAGTCAGGGGTCTCAAACTCAAACCACCCTGAGGGCTGCATGAGGGCATTTTTGATGGCCTTTGTAATCTCTCAAGACACCATGTGACGCCAATCATTTTGCGGGCCACAGGATATGGCTTGGTGGGCCGCATGCAGCCCACGGGCTGCATGTTTGAGACCCCTGGTCTAAGTTATCCCAGCTCATTGTCTAAGTTATCCCAACTCATTGTCTATGTTATTCCAACTCATTGTCTATGTTTTTTCAACACATTGTCTAAGTTATTCCAACTCATTGTCTAAGTTATCCCAACTCATTGTCTAAGTTATCCCAGCTCAAAGATTATGCTATCCCAGCTCATTGTCTAAGTTGTCCCAACTCATTGTCTATGTTATTCCAACTCGTTGTCTAAGTTATTCCAACTCATTGTCTAAGTTATCCCAACTCATTGTCTGTGTTATTCCAACTTATGTGAGTCACATTATCTCATTAGCATGCAACCATCAATCAACTCCATTGGGAGAACTTTGTCTAGCTGACTAGTAAAAGTGTGATAAAGTTTTATGCATGTGGGCAAAGACTCCATAATTCTCAATACGGTAGCACTAATCACTTTTGTATGATGGACAATGTTTGGTTGAAGAGACATCCATGCATTATCATGTATCTCTTTCATTTTTGACTTGTTTCAAGATTGGATGATTTCGTATTGTATGCACAAGGGGATAAGTCTTGTCTTCAAACACATCTGTGCATCCTGGGTTCAGGATTAAGTTTTGACCTATATTGTGCATTAATGGTCATCCATTTTCTCCAAACTTTTTTTCTCCAGTTCATTCTGTGAAAAATCCATATGTCCTTATTTCCCGTTTATGAAACTATTTGGGATGCAATTGTTACTCGTGAAACAGCCAGTGTTTGTTCACTATATGTTCTCATTGCTTGAAACTTAAGAGTTTTAGGGATTTTCTCGTCTGTGGAAATAAATAAGTCTTGGACTTAGGCAAGTCATTTTAATCATTTGGGGCTTCTTGTACATTCATGCTCAAGTCATGAATATAGACAGAAACAGAAAACAAAAACCAGTGCCAATCAATCCATGTCATTTTTGGGGGGGTTCTTCATTTTCAAAATCTTGTATGTGTAACTGTTCTTGAAATTTTTTATGAAAATGGTTGAAACTTGAAAGATACAGATCAGACATAGGCATAATGTTTCACTTATTACAGTCTGATTAGTCACCTTTTTTTTCTGACAAGTTATGACCTTCCCATTAAAGCACTACAGTATGTATCTTCTGTGCTGAACTATCTGTACAACTTGAGATGACTTGTAACCTTGCAGACATTAGGACATAGGACTGTATGACCAAGGACTGGGCTTTAGGACCAAGGACTGTATGACCATTGACTGTACATTAGGACCTAGGACTGTGCATTAGGACCAAGGACTGTAGGATCTAGGACTCTATGATCAAGGACTGTGCATTAGGACCTATGTTTGTATGGCCACAGGCTATAAATTAGGACTCTAGACTGTGCTTTAGTACCTGGGACTGTGCATTAGGACCTAGGACTGTATGAGCATGGACTACATTAGGACCTAGAACTGTACATTAGGACCTAGGACTGTATGATCATCAACTACATTTGGACCTTAGAGTGTACATTAAGTATTAGGACTGTATGACCAAGGACTGTGCATTAGGACCTTGGACTGTACATTAGGACCTAGGACTACATTAAGACCTTGGACTGTATGACTGAAAACTGTGCATTAGGACCAAGGACTGTGCATTAAGACCCAGGACTGTATGACCAAGGACTGTGCATTAAGACCTTGGACTGTACATTAGGACCTAGGACTGCATTAAGACCTTGGACTGTATGACCAAAGACTGTGCATTAGGACCAAAGACTGTGCATTAAGACCCAGGACTGTATGACCAAGGACTGTGCATTAGGACCTTGGACTGTATGACCACGGACTGTGCATTAGGACCTTGGACTGTATAACCAAGGACTGTGCATAATAATAAATAATAATAATAATAATAATAATAATAATGATGATAATAATAATAATGTGGACTTGGTACAGTCCTAATCTTTAGAGGCTCTAAGCACTTTACAATATTAGATGACACATAAAAACATAATGCAATGACAAGATTACAAAAGCAAACACCATGAATTACAAAACTAAAACATGTTGACAATAATTAAAGAAGTAAACATTATTAAGTCTTAAAGTCTGTTACTGTAGTTAAAATAGGTGAGTTTTAAGGGCATTTTTTAATGAAATCACAGTGTCCTTGTGTCTGAGATCAATGGGCAATTCATTCCTTGTAGCTGGACCGTGATACACAAAAGAACATTGTCCATATGACTTTGTTTTAACAGCAGGAAAAATTAGAATGTGTCGGAAGAGGAGCCTAAGTTTTTAGATCGGGTGTAAACATGGGTGAGGTCAGATATGTATATTGGACTGGGGCCAGTCAGTGAACAGATTTTGTTTTTGGTTCTGAATTGAACGGGTAGCCAGTGAAGGTTATATAGCAGGGTGGAGGTATGTTCAGTTGTGTGTATTCTAAGGATATTCTGAGCAGCTGTTTTTGAACTCTTTTTGAAGTTTCTGTAGTTGGTACTGAAAAGAACCAAATAGAAGTGTATTATAATAAACCAGTCTTGAAAGTACAAAGGAACACAGACATGTTTTAGTTGGCATCAACTGAAAGATAATTGCGAATGGAGCTGATGCATCTCAGCTCAAGATATGTTCATGACATGTTGGTGTAATGAGAGAGTACTGTCAAGACTAACACTTAGGTTTTGTATTTACTGTGTGAATTTAATGTTGATTTTGCTGATACCTGTTTGAGGTAAAAGGATGTGAATGAGAAAGTCTTTGTGTTGTAATCAGAATGGCTTCAGTTTTATCATCATTCATCTACAGCTTGTTACATGTCATCCATGATTTCACATCGTAAATGCACCTGTCTATGCCTTGGATGGTAGCCTCAACTTCAGTTTGGCAGCTAGATTTGTATATTTGAGTGTCATCGGCATACAATTGCTGAGATACTGGATGCCTGTCTATGAAACTTGAGAATGGCTGAGTGTATAGAATGAAGAGAACAGGGCAGAGAAAAGTGCCTTGTGGAACACCAAAACATAGATCAACTGGGCTGGAATGTTTTCAATATACAGACGCAATTTGTGTCCAGTTGACTAAGCAGGACTTGAATCATAGGAAGGCTATATAATGAATATCAAATACATGCTGGAGACAGTGAAGTAATATATCATGGTCTGTTGTGTCATATGCTGCAGACAAGCCAAGGAGGGTGAGGATTGGAATCTTTCCACTATCCAAAGCAGAGAGAAGGTTGTTAACTATTCTCAGAAGAGTAGTTTCAGTACGATGGCGAGGACAATGCAGATTGCTGAAAAGACTACCGGTATTTGAATTCAGATGAGATACAAGTTGGGATAGAACTTTTTCTATGACTTAGGACTAAATGATCAAGGACTGTGCATTAGGGCCTAGGACTGTATGATCAAGGTCTGTGCACTAGGACCTAGGATTGTATGACCAAGGACTGTGCATTAGGACCTAGGACTGTGATCAAGGACTGTACATTAGGACCTAGGACTGTGCATTGGGACCCAGGACTGTATGTTCAAGGACTGTTTATTATTGTATATGATCTGATGAGCTTATTCATTTTTCCAGAGTAATGTCTGACTAAATAATATCTGATTTAACCGAGTGTAGCAAGTTTTCCAATTAAATGCCAAGAACAACACTTTGCTTCTCTGGGTCAAACACTAGACATAATAAAATGGATAGAACAAGAGTGAAGAAAGAGATATATAAAGTAACCCTATTCATATATTAACCTTTTTTTATCATATCTAGAAGGATGTGTGTGTGTGTGTGTGTGTGTGTACCTTGAAGGATGACATTTTACACCAAGATGGATTACTGACAAAAATTACATAGCCCATGCATTCTTGTTCTTGGCTTTTTTTGTTTGATTGTTCTGTTTGTTTGCACTACTTATGTCCAACTTGAATTTTACTCAAATCTTTGAGTTCTTCTGTTTCTGCTGTTCTTATTTGACAAGGATCATCCATGTCCTGTGAAGATGTTTCTGCTGTTCTTATTTGACAAGGAACATCCATGTCCTGTGAAGATGTTTCTTATTTGACAAGGAACAGCCATGTCCTGTGAAGATGTTTCTTATTTGACAAGGAACATCCATGTCCTGTGAAGATGTTTCTTATTTGACAAGGAACACATCCATGTCCTGCGAATCTGGATTTTACTCTTCTTGCTGCTAAAAATTTATATCCATTCTTATACAATATCACTAATAACAATCTAATATACCTTTCTCGCATCTGACTTTATTTGAACAGAATATGACTATTCTTTTTTTAAAAATTGTTTATTTATTAAGTATTTTGCAAAATATGTTAAAAATGTTAGGACTTTATGACAAAAGAGTTATTTTATATTGAAAATCTCCCCTTGTTACAAGAAACAAATGTTATTGCCGGTGATAAATAATTTGAAACTGGCATTTATTTGTGATTATTATGTGTTCAAGTTATTTTGTTTATTAATAAACACGTCATACCTAAATAACAGCTTTACAATAGAAAAAGCATCAATATAAAGTCATACTATGGTAAAGTTTGCCACATACTGTGGTAACATTAGCCACATACTATAGTGATATTTGCCATATACTAATGTAAAGTTTTCCACATACTATGGTAACAGTTGCCACATTCTATTGTTGCCACATACTATGCTAAAGTTTGCCTTGTTCATACAGTTATTTCATAACAATTTCTGGTTTTAAAAAAGAAGCTTAAGTGATAGTTCCGTTCTACTTTGTAAGCAGCAATTATGTCTAACAGTTAATTTATCAGATAATTGAGTCCTTTAACTACTGTTTCTTTGTTAATCACTTGAAATCTGGGAACTATTCAACACAAAATAGATTGCTTTGGTATTTCTTTCAGTTTGACTTGATTTATTCATTGCAAAGGACCAGCTTAGACTAAAACTTGAGATCTTGCTTGATTGCTGTTGCACACATGGGATTTCAACACACTCCGAAACCACAATATATGTAATGAACAGTGTATGCCATGAGATGGCAGAACATTGTCTAGGCTGTCCACTTGAAATTAGACATTCATGTAAAATAAACAGTGTAGACCATATGATTTCACAGCATTGTTTAGCCAATCAAAAGTTCATGTAATATAAACAATATAGGCTGTTTGTCTGAAATTGTAAGGAAAATGACCAACCTAGACACTGATCTGGTCAAGTTAGGTCTACACTGTTGGTAGTTGAGTCATGTGATACACAGACAAATGTGGCAAAGTTATTGAATGACCTACTCCCTGACTGATTACCTTCAACACATGTACGGAACAACTACCATTGAGAAACTTTGATTTGGTCAAAAGGAAACCAGTGATCGTCATGTTTTGATGCTTGCTCAGTTCAAACATTCTGCAGTTCATCATGGTTGTCTATAGAAAAAAGATTAAAGCGGGATCTGAGTAGTTTCAGTAAGTTATGACCCACAGAGGAGGGAATCTCAGTAAATTATAACCTATTTGAGGAGTGGATCTCAGTAGTTTCTGCAAGTTATAATCCAAGGTAGTTATAACTCATGGGAGGAGGTGGATCTCAGTAAGTTATAACCCAAAGGAGGAGGGAGATCTGAGTACTTTGAGTTATAATCCATGGAAGGAGGGGGATCTGAGTAGTTTGTGTAAGTTATAACCCACAGAGGTGAGGAATCTCAATAAGTTATAACCCATGGTAGGAGAGAGATCTCTGTAAGTTAGACCCATGTGAGGAGAGGGATTTCGGTAAGTTATAACCCATGGAAGGAGAGGGATCTCGTAAGTTATAATTCACGGGAGGAGAGAGATCTGAGTAGTTTCTGTAAGTTATAGCCCATGGAGGAAGGGGATCTTAGTAAGTTATAACCCATGGAGGAGGGAGATCTCAGTAAGTTTTAATCCATGGGAGGAGGGGGATCTCAGTAAGTTATAACCCTCAGGAGGAGGGGGATCTCAGTAAGTTATAACCTACAGGTTTCGTTCAAATTTCCATTTGTGTTTGCACATTGCTCAGTGATCATAGACCCCAGTTTTTAAACATGTTAGTCTCACAATGTCCACTAGCAGTGATGGCACTGAAATTTTGTTTTGCACATATGCAAACTATACAGTCATATTGCAAGGATCTGGAACACTATAGGATGAACTGTATGAAATACAATTACATGCATACACACATGTACACATAGAGCATGAAACACTATAAGATGAACTGTATGAAATACAATTACATGCATACACACATGTACACATAGGGCATGAAACACTATAAGATGAACTGTATGAAATACAATTACATGCATACACACATGTACACATAGGGCATGAAACACTATAAGATGAACTGTATGAAATACAATTACATGAATACACACATGTACACATAAGGCATGAATCATTAAAATACAAAAATTGCTGGATATAGAAAATGTTAAAGAAGAGTATGGGTATATGGGAAACTTTAGCATTGTTTAATATCTGAAATGTTTACAGAGATTAGAACCATAGTAAATTGCCAGTAATGACAAAATTTTATATGCACAAAATAAACCACCATATATTGCCAAAATATGAAACTTTAATATGCACAGAACAAAATCATAGTAAATTACCAAAAATGCCAAATTTTAATATGCGCTGAATAAAAAGATAGTAAACTGCCAAAAATGACAAAATATTATCTACACATTTTTCACGATCTTTTGCTGTTATAAAATATTACTTCAGCTCCAGATCATACTTGAAAATATTCTGACAATTTGTCAATTTCGAGTCCAGTTTCCCAGACTGGAGTAACATCTGTTACTTGAAATAGTGACCACAGTTTCATGGACAGGCCAATCGTGAGAATAATTTCCTCTATATAGTGGTATCGTATGGCAGATTGTTATTATTGGAAGCATATTGTATTGAAATGCACATAATCAGGCATTGGATATTTGCATGCATAACGTTTTAGTAAACTAGTTTGAGAATCATTGCAGGCATATTTATACATCAATAAAACTAAGATTATTTATTTGTTTTGTGGTTGTTTTGCATACAGATATAAAAAAAGCCGTTCGAACACTGACATTCAGACAGATAGGTTATAAATCATGCACATTGAGAACAGCTTAGATTTGTCTATAACAAAACTTTTTTCTTACAGCGTATGGGTCGGCAATAAAATGGCCAAGACTTACTCGATCCAGTCAACTCGATGGTACTCTGCAGCATTTGCCCTACGTCAGCGAATGCTAAACTTTGTACAGAACTTTGAATATTACATGATGTTTGAAGTGATTGAGCCATACTGGCATACCTTCCAGGCAAAGATGGAAACTGTAAGTATTTGCATGGTTCCACAACACTGAAATGATGGAACCTAATCAGTATCATTTCATTTCTACATCTGTCTCTTGCTGCGTGTATACCCCTGCAAACAAAGGTTGGAGTTGGATATATGGAGTCATTTTGTCCAGCTGTCACACTTTGTCTATTTATATCTCCAGAATCATTTAAGATGTTTTCATGAAACTTTTATACTATGACAAAAATTTTGTCTCCAGTATAAAATTTGGCAATGTCAGATTAGTACTTTTAGAGTTATCTCCCCATTTTTAAACATTTTTACTTTCACTTCATATCATGCAAGAGTGTTTTAGAAACTCACTGATACACCTAGTTTAATCTTGTCAATTAAAATTGCATTGTTTTATAGTTTACCGTCATCATTATGAGCAGGCAGGCACTTAGTTTGGTTTATGGATGATAACATAAGTTCTTGTAAATAAATGTCAATGTAAACTAGCACATCCCCCTAGTCCATGGAAGAACCTGTTGATGTTAGAATCAGTAGCTTCACGGTCAAGGTCACTGTCACATAAAATAGATTTTTCCCTTGCATTTCATTTGCAGATGACAATTTAAGTTCTAATGATCAAACTTAAATGCAGCTTTGTACATGTGTTCTCTCTATCCCAAGAAAGAACCATATTTTGATTCATCTTAGTAAAAATAGATTTTAAATATACATTTCATTTCCAGATGCTAACTTAAGTTATAACTTTCAGAGTTGAATGAAATTTAATACATGCATTTCCCTTAGTTGCAGGAAAAACACCATTGATTTGGGAGTCAGTAGCTCCAGGTCTAGCTTGCTGTCACTGAAAAGAGATTTTTGGCAATGCATTTTCCAAATAATAACTGAATATCTACACAATACTAAAATTAGATTTGGTCTTTTTTTGTAATATCTGATCAAGGACTGTAATGTGTTCCCCTTATGCTGGCATAGTATCATATGCTGTTAAACTGGGATAGTATCACGTGCCATTTTGCTGGCATAGTATCATATGCTGTTAAACTAGGATAGTATCATGTGCCATTTTGCTGGCATAGTATCATGTTCCATTTTGCTGGCATAGTATCACGTGCCATTTTGCTGGCATAGTATCATATGCTGTTAAACTGGGATAGTATCATGTACCATTTTGCTGGCATAGGATCACGTGCCATTTTGCTGGCATAGTATCATATGCTGTTAAACTGGGATAGTATCATGTGCCATTTTGCTGGCATAGTATCATGTGCCATTTTGCTGGCATAGTATCATGTGCCATTTTTCTGGCATAGTATCATGTGCCAATTTGCTGGCATAGTATCACATGCCATTATACTAATTAGTATCATGTGCAATTGTGCTTTCAAAGTATCATGTGCCATTATGCTTTCATAGTATCATGTGCCACTGCTTTCATAGTATAATGTGACATTGTGCTGACATAATATCATGTGCCATTATGCTTTCATAATATCATGTGCCATTATGTTAGTAGCATGTGCGATTGTGCTTTCATAGTGTCGTGTGCTGTGATGCTGGAATAGTATCATGTGCCATTATGCTGGCATAGTATCATGTGCTGTGATGCTGGCATATTATCATGTGCCATTCATTGTACTCTTTTGTTTGTCTTTTCATCTGTTTATAGTCTGCCCATAATCATGTAACCTGCATAGCTTAGCAACATTTTATTAGAAAAATTTTAATTCTATTCAGAACAAAAACTGTATATAAAATTATATATATATGCATTACATTCTTTTTGACTTGCATATTTGACATAGTATCGTCAGTGCTAAAGTTGCTTATATCTGTCAAAGCTCATGAACTGCTTCCACTTTGTATTATTCAGGTATCGAACATAGATGAAGTCCTGTCAATTCACACTAACTTCTTGAATGACTGTCTGAAGGACTGTATGTTGATGCATCCACAACTCTTGAAGATTGTCCACAAGCTCATGATGGTCTGTGTTACCTTCTCCAATTTCATACAGGTAAAGACCAAGCCTTGAGGTTTTCTACAAGCTCATAATAGTCTGTGTTACCTTCTCCAATTTCGTAAGGTAAATACCAGGCCTTGAGATTGTCCACAAGTTCCTTCATGTCTGTGTTACCTTCTTCAGTTCTAAGCAGGTAAATGCCAGGAATTGAGATTGTCTGCAAGTTCCTTCATGTCTGTGTTACCTTCTTCAGTTCTAAGCAGGTAAAGGCCAGGTATTGAGATTGTCTGCAAGTTCCTTCATGTCTGTGTTACCTTCTTCAGTTCTAAGCAGGTAAAGGCCAGGTATTGAGATTGTCTGCAAGTTCCTTCATGTCTGTGTTACC